>VNJV01000519.1:0-89963 GCA_008042635.1 Drosophila nikananu | reverse complement strand
CGCGCCCCTACGGCAGAAGAGTGGCAAGCAGCTCAGGCTGCACTTGATACGGCCAATGCCAAGGTGCAGGCGGGTTAATCTAGACGGTTAGTGTCTTTCTCAATCTCCGGAGACGTGCGTAGGTTTTTTCTGTCCGTCTCCGGGGTAAAGGATAGCATGCTGGAGTCATTGGGATTTAGCAGAAGATCAATAATCTCTCGGGCTGAGTCCAGTAGCGCTCGGGCGCTCTCAGTTCCTGCTCCCTCCACGGCAGCGTGCACTGACCAGCCCAGCACAGCCGTGACAACCTCAGCCGGGTGCCAGCCTGCCTGTGTTGCGCGCGCCAGCAGATTATCCAGATGCGGCTCTAACGCTTCTGCGCAAGGTTCGTCTCTGTCTGCGTCTGGGTGCAAAGAGGCGGGCGGAGGCGCAATGCTGGCTAGTCGTTCGATTTCGTTTAGCCGTGCCCCTACCCATTCCGGAACAGGGCGGTGCCCGGAAATCATTTTCCGCAGGTTATCGTAATTAATTGGCAGAGACTGCGATGCCTGTTTTAGAGCACCATGCTGCACACCAAAAATAGAGGCAATGCGTTTTGAAAGTATTGTGTTGTCCATTTTGTATATTCACCCGGCTCTTAACAAGCTACGCACATAATCCGAAAAAGGCATTTTCGCTGCATCTGCTCGTTTCTTAATATTATTGTATTCTGTTTCAGTGACCATTACTGCAAGAGTGCGAGTTTTTTTTCCGGTTGGTTTGCGTCCGAGCGTTCTGGCCGGCACATTGCGCAGTGGTTGCCCAGGCAGAGAGACGCGCGCCAGTTCTGATGGACTGATTTGAGCCAGAGACGTTTCTCGGCGACCGCCGGAGTCATCCGTCAAAACTACGGGTGCGCCGTCTGCTAGTTGTTTCTGCACGTCCAGAGGTTGCTGCATCAGCCAGCGCATCAGCATTTTTTGGCCTGCAAACGTCACGACTGCCTCGCTGGCAAGACGGCCAGACGCTACCTCCCGCAGATAGGGAGCCAGACCAATTTTCAGGCTGCTCATATCGTGCCCGCGCCGCTCCAGCTCAACCCAGCACTCAGCCAAACGAGCCACGCCGCGTGCTGTAACGGTGACAGCGCGGGCCAGTTCCTGCAAAATTTCCTGACTGGAGAGGTTCTGGATTGATGATTGGACCAGATCATTTTTCATTTAGGATTTCCCTCATCGCGTGGTCGGCTGAGATCAGTTCCATCAGCGCCTGCTGGCGTCTCCATTCACGCATTTTCATGCTCAATTCCCGCTTTTCCTCGTCAGATAGATTTGCCCGCCACTGGCGTTTCCACTCCCGTTGGTAGGCGCGGTATCGTTCGCGGTTGTGCTCCAAAAATGCAGCATGCGCATCTGGATCTGCGCGTAGGATTTCTCTCCATGCGCGCCGCCACTCCCTCTGGTATAGGCGGGTGGTTTCAGCCAATTCCGGTGTTTTTCTGATTTTTTCCCTGTATCGTGATTTTGCAGACCTAACTGCGATCCGCTGTGCCTCACTCATGCTTGCAGCGCTGCGCGAGGCTCGTACTCGCCGGTCTTGTCGATATTCTGGATCAGCGATGCGCTTTTTATAATGCGCAAGCTGCCGGACTCTGATGGCCTCTGCCCTGCAATCATCTGAGCAATAGGCAGACCGCCCGGATGGGGGCTGCTCGAACAGCCCCCCGCATTGCCGGCAGGATTTTTTAGCCATTGCGGCTGAGGCTTCCGCCCCATACCAACTCGTCCTCATCAGCGTCAGCTAGATCCCATGCGCGGGAAATTACCGTGGCGCGCTGCTCGTCTGTTGGTTCTGCCCAAATTTCCTGTGCGTCTGATTCGCTTGTGGCGAGTTCCAGAATTGCCTCTGCAATTTCGTTGCTGATTTCGCGGCTGGAGGCAAAAGAGACGATTTCAGAGTGAGATGCGTACATGGTGGATTCCGATCCGTTCCAGGGGATGCTTCATTGCCTCGCCCTGTGACCCGTTTATATCGGGTCATACCCTCAAGGTCAACACAGAAATTCATCAGCAGACATTTTTTTTCTGTGGAGTCGTCTCTGCAAATCAAAGTTTACAAATTTCGGATAAGTCATTGATATATAATAGGTCAGTTTTATATGAGTTTACCTCATAACAGTTTGATTTATATTAATTATTCGACTTCCCTTAGCTCCACCACCCGCCTTACCAGACCCCTGATTCATCCTGAGAAAATCGGACGGGCGTACATTCCATTCTGTAAATTTACGGTCGCAGGCATTGTGCTCCGCAATGTGCTTTTGTCAGGGGCGTGACAAGCCTTCCCGAAATGCTGAAGACTGCCTAGTATTACGGACGATAAAGGTCTGAGGAGACTCTTCTGATGAGAATTAGCGCACGTAACCAGATTGCCGGTAAAATTATTGCCATTCAGCCGGGAGCCACAACCTCTCATATCAGTCTGGAATTACCGGGCGGAACAGTCATGATGGCATCCATCACGAATGAAGCCGTCGCTGATCTGGGCCTGAAAGTTGGTCAGACAGCAACGGCACTGGTCAAAGCCTCTGACGTCATGATTGGTGTTGACTAAACAGCAGCGCTTTTTACAAGGCTGCTTCCAAAATCAGCGGCGTGCCTTTTTATGGCACGCCGTTTTTTGTATTAGCCCGCCTTGCTGAAGACCCATCCCTGATCAGGGAGTTTTGTGTCCGTATGGCCATACAAAACAATTTTCCCGCCTTGGTATGACCATAAATCTCGCCTGTTATCAGTAGCAGGAGATCTTTCAGGTCTCCCACCAAAGCAAGATGGAAAGACAAAGGCTGATATGATGAAGAAGGCTCTGCTGGCAACGGCTCTGACTCTCGGCATGCTGACGACCGCAGGTGCGGCCGCTTATGCTGAAGAAACTGCTCCGCCGCCGCCTCCCCCGCCCGGAGCCTGCCATCCGCCCGGCCCGGCGCTTAATCTGGACGGCGTCAAGCTGACCTCTGCCCAGAAGAAAAAGATTCAGGCTATTCTGGACGCCAATCGCCCGGACCCTAAAGCGGATATGGAGCAGGACCACGCCCTGCATGACCAGATCCGCACTCTGCTGACCACACCGGGGAAGGTTGATACCGATCAGCTTAACAGCCTGACACAGCAGATCGGTACGCTCCATGCTCAGCATGAAGCCCAGCGTTTGCAGACAGATGTGCAGATCCACGATGTTCTGACCAAAAAGCAGTTGAAGCAGATTGCCGAAAAGAAGGACGAGCCTCCGTGCCCGCCCGGCCCGCCAATGATGGGTGACAACCTGCCTCCGCCACCTCCTCCGCCGGGTTCTGGTGCCCTGCCCGCACCAGTTCACTAACCGCAAAAAGGCTGTCAGCGTTCTGGCAGCCTTTTTTGGTTTTATGTTCTGGGCAATCCGTTTTCAAAATTTCCGGCAAGACCATCCCGAATAGCCCGGAAAACGCTTTTCCACCGGCGCGCCATTCTGAGCGGATGGCGCAAATGATACAAAATATTGCCCGGCGATTTGCAGAAAACTTTAATGAGCAGAAACAGTGTCATATTCAGAAAATATACCGGCTGACACCGGACACTGTTCTGCTCAATAACAACGCGATTGCGGACAGAAAAATAGGACCGGTTTATCCCCTGCGGTGCCTGCAACCATGGGTGCAGGCATGACGCAGCCTGCGTCCATGATGGCTCAAGGTCCTTCAGCACACTGTTCCGGCACATCCAGAGTGCGCCACCCTGGCGGGTGATGCGTAATGTGTAGTCATAATCATCGAAATAAAGAAAAAAGCGTGCATCCGGCAGGCCGATACGCCGCACCCAGTCTTTATGAAACCACAGGCCGCCATACGCCCCCATTTCCATACCAAGGCAGTCCAGTCCCTTTTTCTGCCAGACAGGAACCGTTTTTTTCTGAAAAGGCGCCTGTACCGAGAACCCGAAAAAGGAATTTCCCTGAATAGCGTTGGGTTTATGCCTTTCAGCCAGCTTGATGTATGTCCGTTTATCCTGCCGGAAACTGGACAGGCAGCACGAAGGGTCTGCTCCCATCAGAAGCCATGTCTGCGCAAGGGCTTTTAACGTGCTGGTATCCGCCACAGTATCATCATCCAGTAACCAGATATGGCGGGTGTCCGGCCTTTGCGCGGCCGCGTCAATACCGGCGGCAAACCCTTCTGCCGACCCTCCATTCCGTTCAAGCCGGATATACGTGACCCGCCCGGTGCCCCAGAGGACCGTGCAGCTTTTGAGTGCCTGTGCCACAGCAGGCTCTGTGCCGTTATCCACCAGCACAACATGCCCGGCACCAGCAACAAACGCGCCCCGTAAAACCTGTTCAACAAACAGAAGCCGGTTGCCATAGGTCACAATGACAGCACAGGTTCCGTCCAGAACGGCCTGTTCGGTTAAGGCGCTCATATTGCTCACGATTTTTCCCGTGTAGTTGCCGTTAGCGGCAGAAGGCCGGGGAGCGCCAGAAGGCGCTGCTGACAGCGCACAAGGTCTGTATCTGCCTGATGGTGTACTGGTCTCCATCGCAAATCCTGTTCGGTCAACGCCGGACGGGCCAGCCGGATAACGCCTGACTGGATCAAGGCACGATGCCAGCAGGCAAACCTGCTGCCACTCCCCAGCAGGCCGCGTCTGATCAGCCATGAGCGAAGAGGCCTCAACCCCATCTGGTCCGCCCCCTGTTGCAGGCGGGACATGAAACTCTGCTTCTGAGGCAAGGGAAATAGCCAGACCGGCGCACGGGTCCGCCAGGCCTCCGCCAGCATGGAGGCACTATCTGCCGTGACGACAAAACGGTTACCTGTGTTCAGAAAATGCGTGAACAGGGTTTCTCCCGGCCTGAAAAGATGTAACGCAGCAGTCTCTCGTGTCATCCAGTGCTGCATCCATTGCACGGCTTCCGGCGGTGTGCGGGGGCTGGTGATAATATGCAGCGGTTCCTGATTAGCCTGTGCCAGTGCGTGCGCAAACACCAGCAGCTGCTCTGTCTCGGCGCGCCCCATCCGGAACTGGCGGGACGGGCCGCCATACAGCACAATTGTGCCCGCATGCCTCAAGTCCTGTGCTTCCTCATGCTGCGGAGACAGGGAGGCGCCATTAAAGGGCCATGCCACCCTCAGCACGTTCGGTCCCGGCGGGTAATCGTCCTGTGGGAGCGGGATAATCAGGTCCAGATCTTTTGCGGGAATATGGCTTGGACGCCCGATATGCACCAACAGGGGCCGCACAGCACACGTCGCGCGTAACGCGCAGGCCGCCTGCACGGCATTCCCGAAAGACAGAATGAGCCGGAGGCCTGCTGTCTCCGGCCACTGATCCGGCGGAGAAAAGTTCGGTCCAAGAGGCACAGTTCTGAACGGCAGCCCCAGAGCCTGCGCCAGAATCTGGCACTGTGCCTGCTCTCCGGGGCGCCCTGTCTCCAGAATCCAGACGGGCGCGGACAAAACTGACGGGCTCAGGTCGTATCCTCCCATTTCTGCTGCCTGCCCGGCCCACTGGCCGTCGCTGCTTCAGGCTTCCGGTTTACCGTCGAAGGACCTCTTGCGGTTCATGACAAGGTAAGGGCCAAGGCGCGTCAGAAGAATAGCCAGTTCGCTGAGCAGGGTTGCAAGGCCTGCCCCCGTCATTCCCCACGCATTCGCCAGCACATAAAGCAGTGGGAGGGAGAAGCACATTGTGACCATACGGCCGATAAGAATCTGATGCGCCTTGTTGAGAGACACCAGAAGCGGCTCCAGCGGCACATCCCACAAATCCAGAATAGCCGTGACCGTCATGAGCAAAAGCAGGGTGCGGGTGCCCGTCCAGGGAACAGTCAGCAACAGATGCAGGAGCCATGGCCCCACAAACGTCGCGACAACCAGCACCACACCGGAAAAAATAGCCAGCGCCTGCAAAATACGATTGGTGACCTGCCGGATGGACGCCCAGTCCCGTTTATCCCGCAGCGCCACGAGTTCCGGATACAGCGCAGGCGTGAGCATCTGGGCCGGACGGGCCATACCGTCTGAAATCTGCCAGGTAACATTGTAAATGGCAGCACTTTCCGGCCCCAGCACGGCCCCCACAATCAGCACGGTCAGGCGTGACCCCAGACGCCCCAGCGCCTGATCCAGACTGGTAGAGAAGGTAAAGCGCCAGATCCCTTTAATCCGGCTGAGCCATGCCACATTCACCAGCCGGAAGCCGTTCAGCTTGTCCGTGCGGGCCATAACCCAGATGGCCAGTCCGTAATCCAGTACAAAGGCGACAGCCGTGGCGCAGTACCACAGCAGCAGAAATTCCGGCAGGGTCCAGTGCAGGAAAAAGCCGGCCACACAGCCCGCAAACTTAACCACAGAGCTGGCCGTATCCGCCAGAACCGCCAGTTCATACCGGTTGGCCAGACGCAGCACGCCCATGGCGCACCCGGTATTCATGAACAGGATCACCGTCATATACCATAGCGGGATATGCCCGTACGCCGCGGCCCAGCCAGAAAGATGCGCCAGCCAGAGGCTGGAGACCACAGCAACGCCCAGCCCCATGACCGCGCCCAGCGCATCCAGCAGGGCACAATGACGGAAGAGAGTCTGAAACGGCTTTTTATCCGCCGCTTTGTAGAGAGACATGCCGTATTGCAGCAAAGGCTGCCAGGACTGAAAGCGCGTCGCCACAGCGCAGGACATGACAAACGAACTCATCAGCAGCAGAACCCCGTAGTCTTCCAGCCCCAGCGTGCGGACAGCCAGAGCTGTACTGGCCAGCGCGAGCACAGCCATCGCGCCTCTGCCGCTCAGCAGATAGCCCGTATTTTTGAAGACCCGCCCGAATAACGCCTTGATCTGACTATTCATCAGCCCTCACGCTTCTCTCCCCACGCTGGAATAAGCCCGTAAGCGGCACATCATGCCGGGCTGTGTTTAGAAGCCCTGCGATAAAAATAGCAAATTATGGTGTTCACGCCGAGCACTCACCCACTCCGCCAGCGCCGCAAAAACCCGTTCACACTCCCGTGAGAAGCATGAAAAAGGCCTCACATTCAACCGATCAGGGTTGCACCGCCTCCGCTTTTGCTCACACTCGCAGCACGCGGTTTATCTGCCTGCATCCTCCCCGGAGCGCAGGATGCCGCATGTGACATGATCCTTTGATACGGAGAGCTTCTATGGCCTGGACGACACCGAAAATCACCGAAATCCCCCTCGGTGCTGAAATCAACAGCTACGTTTGCGGCCAGAAGAAATAAGCCGGACAATAAGCTGTTATTCCGCCAGAGTGACCTGAACGGGGTTACTCTGGCGGCATTTATTTTCTAAAAAGCCGCGTATGCTTGATCTTCTTGTTCTAGGCGCTGCCGCAGGCGGCGGCTTCCCTCAGTGGAACTCCAACGCACCCGGCTGCCAGCGCGCCCGCGCCGGAGACCCGAACGCCCCGGCCCGCACACAGGCGTCTCTTGCCGTTAGCGGAGATGGTGAGCACTGGTTCATCCTCAACGCCTCGCCTGATCTGCGGGCGCAGATCAACCAGACTCCAGCCCTGCACCCCAAAGATGGTCTGCGCTCCACCCCTATTGCCGGTGTGGTTCTGACCAGTGGCGAAATTGACGCCATTACCGGCCTCCTGACCATGCGGGAACGGCAGGCATACGGGCTGTACGCAACAGCATCGGTTCTCGCGCAACTGGATGCCAACCCGATTTTTGATGCGCTGGACCGCACGTTAGTCCCGCGCCAGACCATGACGCTGGACCAGCCGCTTTCCCTCATGCCGGGCAATCTGCGCATCACACCGTTTTCCGTGCCCGGCAAGGTGCCGCTTTATGCGGAACGCGGGGAGAATCCGGCTGAAATTATGAATAATGGCGAGACCATCGGGCTGGACATCACGGACGGCCAGCACCGCGCCCTGTTCATTCCCGGCTGCGCTATGATGACGGACGCCCTGCGCGAGCGCCTGAACGGGGCCGACGTCGTGTTTTTTGACGGCACGCTCTGGACGGATGATGAAATGGTACGGGCCGGTCTGGGGGCTAAAACCGGCCGCCGCATGGGGCATATGTCCATTGCGGACGAACCGGACGGAACAATCGCCGCGTTCCGCACCCTGAATGTGGGCCGCAAGGTGCTGATCCACATCAATAATTCCAACCCAATCCTGTTAGCTGAAACGCCTGAACGCAGACAGGCCGAAGAGGCCGGATGGGATGTCGCCTATGATGGCATGAGGATTACACTATGACAGACCGGCTGCTTTCCCCCGAAGATCTGGAAGCCGCCCTGCGGGCCATTGGCGCTGAACGCTACCATAACCTGCACCCTTTCCACCGTGCATTGCATGACGGGAAACTGACAAAAGGGCAGGTACAGGCCTGGGCGCTCAACCGGTATTATTATCAGGCCAGCATCCCCGCCAAGGACGCGACCCTTCTGGCCCGCCTGCCAACTGCGGAACTCCGCCGGGAATGGCGCCGCCGGCTGATTGACCATGATGGCACGGAGCCCGGCACGGGCGGCGTGGCCCGCTGGCTCAAACTGACTGATGGTCTGGGGCTGGACCGGGCGTATGTCGAGTCTCTGGACGGGCTGCTACCCGGCACCCGCTTTGCGGTGGAAGCGTATGTGCATTTTGTGCGTGAACGCTCCATTCTGGAAGCCATTGCGTCCTCTCTGACAGAGCTGTTCTCCCCCACCATTATTAGTGAGCGGGTGTCCGGTATGTTGCGGAACTATCCGTTTATTACAGAAGAAACGCTGGCTTATTTTGCGCCGCGCCTGACGCAGGCCCCGCAGGATTCCGCCTTTGCTCTGGCTTATGTAAAGGAGCATGCACGCACAGTGGCCGAACAGCAGGCCGTGCTGGGTGCCCTGAAGTTTAAATGTGGTGTGCTGTGGTCCATGCTGGATGCGCTGGATTACGCCTACGTTACTCCGGCCCGTATTCCACCCGGGGCGTTTCGTCCGGCTGAGAGCGCTGCATGACAATCGCGACCATCAGAGAAGAAACCTGCGTGCCGCGTTTTGCCCGTGGCACTCGCCTCCAGTATGACCGCGTGCGTGAACAATGGTTTGTGCAGGCCCCCGAGCGCGCCTTTCTGGCGGATGCCGTGGCCGCGGAAATTCTGCAACTGGTAAATGGCAAGCGCTCTCTGGGCCAGATCATTGACCAGTTGACGGAAAAATTTTCCGCACCGCGTGATGTCATCACACAGGACGTTATGAGCATGACGCGGGATCTGGCCGACAAACAGGTTCTGCTGCTGGCATGACAGTCCCCGGCGCACCTAAAGCCCCGCCCCCCATGAGCCTGCTAGCGGAACTGACGCATCGCTGCCCGCTGCAATGCCCTTACTGCTCCAACCCGCTCCGGCTCGACCCGCGTGCCGGAGAACTGGATACGGCAACATGGATGCGTGTGCTTGATGAAGCTGCCGCTATGGGGATTTTGCAGGTCCATTTTTCCGGCGGAGAACCCATGGCCCGGCCAGATCTGGCTGATCTGGTCCGCCATGCGGTGTCTCTGGGGCTTTACACCAACCTGATTACGTCTGGTGTGCTGCTGACCCGTGACAGCCTGAAAAGCCTTTCCGAAGCCGGGCTGGACCATATCCAGCTCTCTTTTCAGGATGCGGATGCGCAGGAAGGTGAGCGGATTGGCGGCATGGCCGGGGCTCAGGCCAAAAAGCTGGAAGCGGCACGTCTGATTGTTGAAGACGGCCTGCCCCTGACCCTGAATTTTGTTATCCACCGGCAAAATGCAGAGCGTGTTCCGGCCATGCTGGATCTGGCTGAGCAGCTTGGCGCACGCCGGGTAGAAATTGCCCATACGCAGTATTACGGCTGGGGCCTGCTGAACCGCGATACCCTGCTGCCAGACCGTGCGCAACTGGACGCCACGGAACAGGCGGTAGCCGCTGCCCGCACACGGTTTGGCAACCGGATTGCGATTGATTTTGTAACGCCTGATTACTACGCCGAGCGCCCCAAACCCTGTATGGGCGGCTGGGGGCAGCGTTTTCTGAATATCTCCCCCTCCGGCAAGGTTCTGCCCTGCCATGCGGCGGAAACTATTCCGGGCCTGACCTTCCCCACAGTGACGGAGGACTCGCTGGAGGCAATCTGGCAGGACTCCCCTTTGTTCAATCTGTTTCGCGGTACAGGCTGGATGCCGGAACCGTGCCAGAGTTGTGCCTTTAAGGACGACGACTGGGGAGGCTGCCGCTGTCAGGCCCTTGCACTGGCCGGACAGGCAAGTGCAACGGACCCTGTCTGCCATCGCGCGCCGGCCCACCAGCGGATAGAACAGGCCATTGCAGCACGGCCAGCGACCCCGCCAGCATTCCGCTACCGGCGCTACAACAACGCCCCCTGACTGCGTATGGCCTTCCGCAACACCAAACCGCCTGCACGCCCCCGTGTATCCAGAACGCCTTAAGCCAGACAGGCAAAAGAATTTCCCATGCGTTGCGCAAGTTCTGCCTGTATGAGTTAAGGGGTTTTCTGACACCGCAAGGCGGATTTCTATGCGCAAACACGGTTTTTTCTGGCTTCTGGCAACCTGCTGTCTGACCGCTTTCCAGCAGGCATATGCGGAAACGCCTCAGCCTGAAGACATAGAAGTTCATGCGACACGGCCTGTTACTGTACAGACCTATCAGGCCGTCGCACGGGTCTTCCGGCGCTTTAATGCGCTGCCCGAGCAGGACCGCGCCAATTTGTCCCTGCATGTGCTGGGCAGACTTCAGCCGCAGGATGCCCCGCTGAAAGCCTCCGGCCTGCATCTGCAAACAAAAAACGGTGCCATCCCGCTCTTCAACGCGGATAATGATGAACTGACCGTGCCTCTGACAGACGCTCTCTGGGCAGAAAATCCGCCCTTAATGGCCAATCTGCCCGCAGAATCCTTTATTGGGTTTACATTCCAGATTGCTGTCAGCCCCCCGCAACCGGACCAGTTTACGGATGCACAGGCACGCCACTGGCTCCGGCAGCTTAATAACTGCATGGAAGATATTGTCGGGGTGATTGTTGCATTCATGCTGCCAGACGCACATCGACTGATTGTCTCAGTTGCACCGCATAGCAGGCTGGAAGCTGTTAATGCTGACCAGACACAGCTTTTACTGGATAACCAGAGCGATGCGCCGCAAAATTTTATTTTCAGGCCGCAGGATTACGCCCGCAGCACGCTGTTCCGGAGCACCAGAGCTTTCAACAAAATTCTTGTAAAAATCCCGCTTGATCCACACGCGAAGATGAAGCGTAAATCTTGATTGCGTCATTCCCACACTCAGGAACTATACCTTATCTTCTGACCATATGCTTTTTATCATATACCCACAGTAATACACCATCAGAGACACCATTAGGATCAGTGCCAGCTTTAGAATTTTTATCGGAATATCTTCATCTGTATGGAAAAATGAAAGCTCTTTCATTCTGGCCAGAGCAAAGAGTGGCGTAAGTAATGCCGACAAAGATCCACTATATAAAGAGAATGATATCCATCGATCGATACGAAAGTTTTCCAGAGTCTGTGGCGCATGGCAGATTGAGGCCGACGTCCTGATCCATAAAAATAGAAAGTAATAAGAAAAAAATGTGAACAATGCGACAGAAACTGACACGACCAAGATCAGTTCACTTGGCGCTTTTTTAGTTAAAATCTCAGACAGGGAATAGAACGTCAGCCCCAAAAAATTTATGAGTGCAATCAGAGCAAAAGTAGGAACACTCACCGTAAAAATCTTTCCCTGATTTTTACTCAGTAAGAAACTATATGGCTTCTGATTTCTCTTTAATTTGGGAGAAAGAGAAAAAATGCAGGCCTCACCATTTCTGAACAGAGCCACGTCTCTCTCCTGCGCTAAAAAATATGACTCCCAAAAATGCTCACCATATTAATTCATATTGACGCCGGAATGATATACGAAAAATAAAAATTAAACGTGTGCTTCTGGCAATTTCATTGAAACGCAAAATGTTCTCTTACCGCGCTCAAAGAGTGCGCGGGCAGAAGCGATCCTCTTCCGCCCGCGAACGGTAAAACGGTAATCAGCGACGGTTGGCGCGAACCAGACCGGAGACAAACTGCCAGCCACGGCCAACGTCACGGATCACCCGTGCAATGGCCGGGGTCGTTGTGGGGCGCAGCAGGCGGGCATCATACCCTGCAAAGCGGCGCTCATCTTCTTCCAGACACAGATCCATAAAGTCCGGCAGATTCAACTGGATGTCCGCAATGTCTTTGGCGCCGGTGACGGTAAAGTTGTTGTCCTGCGTATGGACCTCACCCTTATCATCCACGGAGGAAGCAAGGCTCATGCGTTCATAGGCAAGGAACGCCCAGACAGCCCACACCTTCATTTCAAAGAACGGGCGACGCCACCAGGGCATAACGGCCCGGTACCAGGCCAGCCAGTTGGCAAACAGCAGGATGTGACGACATTCTTCCTGCATAACAGGTTCAAACGTGTCGATCAGTTCCGGTGGAAAAAAACCGGACCGCTGTGCCAGCTCAAACAGACCAAACGCGAAGAAGCTGTCCACACATTCGGAGAACCCGGTGACAAGGTAAGCCCATTCCACATCTTTTGGCTCAACATAAGGCGGCTCCGGGGCCATCTTGATGTCATAGGCCTCAACCAGCTTGGACAGAACTTCCTTATGCCGGTTTTCTTCCCACGCATTGCGGGAAATGGCGTCCTTGATATCCGGATCAGTCACCAGACGGGCATAAGCCGCCATCCGCAGGCGGGCCTTGCCTTCGGTCTGCACAGCAATATCCCAGATTGGCAGGGAGGTAATGCGGTGCAGGGTTTCCGGGTCCAGCTTTGGCCAGTCAATCACGGAGGGCCGGTACGGATTAAAGGTCTCGCGGAACATAGCCGCAATGGCCTTTTTATGCGCGTCCGACCCGGGCTTCAGCGGGCCTTTGAGGGGGCTGACCCAGTGGCGGGCTTTGTAATCAGCCTCAACAACAGCCGCGTTATCGGGCGGCGGAGGCAGATCATCCACACTGTCAGGCAGGCGGGAATAGATATCGCTTAGAGAACCCATTGGCAGGAACCCGTTTACTGGGGGTGCTGCGCCACCCGCCCCTGCCTTGGCAGAAGCGGATAACGCAGGACCCGGGACAACAAACTGGCTCCCCCTCCCCCGCAGGGAAAGAGGAGCGCGGGTCTTCCGTTTAGTGGATGTCGGAAAGCTTCGAAATGATCTTAGTCACGAGACCATATTCAATTGCTTCTTTCGCAGCCATCCAGTGGTTGCGGTCCGTATCCTTAACGATCTTTTCGTACGGCTGGCCGGTCTCCCGGGCAAAAAGACGGTTCAGACGCTCACGCATCTTGATGATTTCACGCGCTTCAATATCGATATCGGTAGCCGGGCCACGCACACCGCCCATCGGCTGATGCAGCAGGAAGCGCGTGTTCGGCAGGCAGAAGCGGCGGTCTTTATGGCCTGCGGCAAAAATCAGCGCACCGGCAGAGGCCACCCAGCCCGTCCCGATCAGGTTGACCGGAGCCACCGAATCGACAAACCGGATCATGTCATGGATGGTGTCACCACTCTCCACATGCCCGCCGGGTGAGTTGACGTACACATCAATTGGCTTGTCCGATTCACCGGCCAGCGCCAGCAGGCGTGCGGTGACATCACGCGCAACCTTGTCATTAATCCCGCCAAAAATCAGGACTTTGCGCTGTTTGAACAGCTTGCTTTCCAGCTCCCCTTCCGGGGCGGCCGGGGTTTTGGCGTCTTCTTTTTCCGGTGCGTCCGGAGAGTCCGGAGTATCATCATCCAGCCGAATAGGGTCGCAGGGGGAAATGCCCGTCATGCCAGTCTCCGCATGTTCTGTGTCTCTGTTCATGTCTCTTATCCTGCTCTGCCTACGCGCCCCTGCCAAGGGGCAATCATGCGAGGGTGATCCCCTATCTCGCCACAACGGTCTGAAGAGGGTAGAGTGCCCCCTGTTTTTCACTCTGCCAGCGGAGCAACCCTCACGTCATGCAACAAGCGTGCCCCGAACAGGACCGGCCTTTAAGGCACCGTGTTTCCATGGCCTTTCAGTCCGGCAGTCCGTTCCGTTCCGGAGTGCTGGTTGCAGCAGGCGTGCTCTGCCTGACAGGATGCAGCCATAAAGACCCCGTCGATACGACGCTTGGATGGATGCAGCATATGCGCGGCGGCGTAATTGCCTCACAACGCCCGCCGCCGCCCGGTATTTATGACCCATACCCTCATGTTGGCCTGACACCCACCACAACGCCGGACATGCCCTCCCCTCAGGCGCGTGCGCTGATCACGCAGCAGATGATCCGTGACCGGAATCTGATGTACCGCACCGTGGCCGCCAACGGCACCCTGATGCCCGAAATCCCGCCGCCGCCCGGTGCCGCAGCAGCCTCCAAACCGGCGGCAACCCCGCAGGCCGGAAACGGGAGCGGGAGCGGAACCACAGCCACACAGCCTGCAACCCTTCCGGAAGGAACAGCAGGGGCCATTATGGATGCGGCCGACGCCCCGCCTCCGCAACCGGCCACCCCGACAACGGCGACTGATAAACTCGGCAAACCCGCACTTCCGTCCACCAGCGCACCCTCAACCGGTGGCCTTTTTGGCGCAGATAAAAAGAAAGACGCAGGCAAGGGCGAGACGGAAGTCGCTATGCCGGAAATTGGGATGCCGGACGTGAAAACCACCGCGCAGACCCCGCCGACCCCGGCCAGCGCCATTCCGCAGATTCCCTCCGGGCCACCGGCCCCACCTTCCTTCCCCGGATTCAATATCCCGTCCGACGCATATCTGCCGGATGCTGTGCGGCCGAATTATGATCTGTCTGACGCTAAAGGCACGGCCATTCACTGTGTCCCGCAGTCTGACCAGATTTCCTCCGGGCAGGATGATACGTTTGCAAAACTGGTGACCAAAACCCCCCACGGCCCATTTTATGTCCGGGGCTTTGGCTCGGCAGCCTCCCTTGATGCTCAGGCTCAGGCCGATGCGGTGCAACTCGGGCTGTTACGTGCCCAGAATATCGCCAAAAAACTCATTGACCTGAAGGTTCCGGCCTCCGCCATCCATATCCGGGGGGATGCCTTTGGCATGGGGGCGCGCATCGCCACCACGCCCTGACCCCCACCTTATGGTCAGGCCCGCGCAATAATCTGGCTGTATAATCTTATGGTGCACAACAGATTATCCGGTTGGGGCGGTTGCCTGTTCCGTTTCTGCCATTACTATGTTTTTCCCCGCAATCGTGCGGGGTCTGACCCCTTTCCCACCAAGGGCATTTGAAGTCCATGACCGAAGAATTCCATCGTATCCGCCGCCTGCCGCCGTATGTTTTTGCCTCAGTCAATCAGGCCAAAGCGGCAGCCCGAGCGCGGGGCGAGGATATTATTGATCTCGGCATGGGCAATCCGGACAGCCCGACCCCGCCGCATATTGTGGAAAAACTGATTGAAAGCGTGCAGAACCCTCGGGCGCATGGTTATTCCGTCAGTAAAGGGATTCCCGGCCTGCGGAAGGCTCTGGCCGGATATTATGAGCGCCGTTTTAACGTGAAGCTCAACCCGGACACGGAAGTCATCGCGACACTGGGCTCCAAGGAAGGGCTGGCTAATCTGGCTTCCGCCATTACCAGCCCCGGTGACACCATTCTGGTGCCCAACCCCTCCTACCCCATCCATCAGTTCGGCTTTATTATTGCCGGAGCGTCCGTCCGTTCCATTCCCGCCACCCCGGATGATACCATGCTGCGGGCGCTGGAGCGTGCCGTGCGCCATTCCGTGCCCAAACCGACGGCGCTGATTGTCAATTTCCCGTCCAACCCCACGGCCTATCTGGCTGATCTGGATTTTTACAAGGAACTGGTGGCGTTTGCCCGGCGGGAAGACATCTTCATCCTGTCTGACCTCGCTTATGCGGAAATCTATTTTGGGGACCTCGTGCCGCCCTCCATTCTGGCTGTGCCGGGCGCAAAGGATATCGCGGTCGAATTTACGTCCCTCTCCAAAACCTACTGCATGGCAGGCTGGCGCATGGGGTTTGCTGCTGGCAATGAGCGGCTTGTTGCCGCCCTGACACGCATTAAATCCTATCTGGATTACGGGGCCTTTACGCCTATTCAGGTCGCGGCGGTCGCGGCACTGAACGGTCCGCAGGATTGTGTGGCTGATATCCGCGCCCTGTATAAAGAACGCCGGGACGTGCTGATCCGCGGGCTGCATGCCGGAGGCTGGAACGTGCCCTCACCGGAAGGCTCCATGTTTGCATGGGCCCCCATCCCTGAGCCGTTCCGTGAAATGGGCAGTGTGGAGTTCTCCAAGCTCCTGCTCAAGGAAGCCGGGGTGGCCGTTGCTCCCGGCCTCGGGTTTGGTGAGCATGGGGAAGGCTTTGTGCGTATCGGGCTGGTGGAAAACACCCAGCGCCTGCGTCAGGCCACCCGTGCCATTCGTGGTTTTCTTTCTGCGCATGGGGTCAAGGCACCCCCTGCTTCCGCCAGCAAGCCGGAGTCTGTTGAATCGTGACGTCTTCTTCCCCCACTTCTCCCCAGTCTGCCCCTCTTCGCCTCGGCATTGCTGGTCTCGGCACAGTTGGTGCGGGCGTTATCCGTCTGCTGGCCACCAACGCCGATCTGGTCACCGCGCGGGCAGGCCGCCCGCTGAAAGTGACCGCCATCAGCGCGCGGGACCGCACGCGGGACCGCGGGATCGATCTGTCCGACATGCGCTGGTACGATAACGCGCCGGATCTGGTGGCTGACCCGGATGTGGATGTGGTGGTCGAACTGATTGGTGGTGCGGAAGGCACGGCGCGCGCCGTGGTGGAGTCCGCCCTTGCTGCCGGGAAACCCGTTGTTACCGCCAACAAGGCCTTGCTGGCCATTCATGGACCGGCCCTTGCCCGCCTGAGTGCTGAAAAATCCGCCCCTCTGCTGTTTGAAGCGGCTGTTGCTGGCGGGATTCCGGCCATTAAGATGGTGCGTGAAGGGCTGGCGGCAGACCGCCTGCTGCGCATTGGCGGGATTCTGAACGGCACCTGCAACTATATCCTGACGGTGATGCGGGAAACCGGGAAGGACTTCGGCACCGTTCTGGCCGATGCCCAGCAACTCGGCTACGCCGAAGCTGATCCGTCTACCGATATTGATGGACTGGATGCCGCGCACAAGCTGACCATTCTGGCAGGCCTTGCCTTTGGGCAGCCAGTTGCCTTTGAATCCCTGCATGTTGAGGGCATCCGCCGCATTGGCGCGCTGGACCTCGCCTTTGCCCGCACGCTGGGCTATCGCATCAAGCTACTGGGCATGGCCCGCATGAGCGAGGCGGGACTTGAAGCCCGCGTCACCCCCTGCCTTGTGCCGGAAAACGCGCCCATCGCGCAGGTGGATGGCGTGTTTAACGCCGTGGTGGCAGAAGGCGCTTTTGCAGGCCGCCTGATGATTGAAGGGCGCGGTGCCGGTGCTGGCCCAACAGCCAGCGCCGTTGCAGCAGACCTGATTGATGTTGCCCGTGGCCATACCATCCCTGTCTGGGGTGTGCAGGCCACAGATACGCCTCCTTTACAGGCTAACCCGGTTTCCGCAGGCACTGGCGCGTTCTATCTGCGCCTTCTGGTGGAAGACCGCCCCGGTGTGATTGCGGATATCACGGCTGTTCTGCGTGACTGTGGCGTTTCGCTCCGCAGCATGCTGCAGCATACACCGGAGCAGAATGATGCTGACCCGTATGTACCGCTGGTGCTGGTGACGCATCAGACGTCCGAAGCCGCCATGCAGGAGGCCGTCACACGCATTGATGGTCTGGATGTTGTGACGGATACACCGGTGATGATCCGGATTGAAACGGACTGAGCCTCTGCCGAGACAGCCCAGCCCGGCCTAAAAACAATAAAGGATGACTTCCAGAATGTCTGACCCGAACGATCCGATCCCGAGTTTTGTGGTTTCCGACCGTAACCTTGCCCTTGAACTGGTCCGTGTAACGGAAGCGGCTGCTCTGGCCTCTGCCCACTGGACGGGACGCGGCAAGAAAAATGACGCCGATGGTGCTGCGGTTGAGGCCATGCGCACGGCGTTTGACACCGTGGCCATTGATGGCACCGTCGTGATCGGTGAAGGCGAGATGGACGAAGCACCGATGCTGTATATCGGTGAGAAAGTCGGCTCGGGTGGCCCGGCCATGGATATTGCCGTGGACCCGCTGGAAGGCACTAACCTGTGCGCCAAGGACATGCCGAACGCCATTACCGTGGTGGCTCTAGCCGAACGCGGCAATTTCCTGCATGCGCCGGACGTGTACATGGACAAGATTATTGTCGGCGCGGGCCTGCCGGACGGCGTTGTGGACCTTGATTCCTCCATTGAAAACAATCTGCGCAATCTGGCCAAAGCCAAGGGCAAGGCAGTGCGGGACCTCGTTCTCTGCACGCTGGACCGTGAACGGCATGAAGAGCTGATTGCCAAAGCGCGGGAAGCCGGTGCGCGCGTCCGTCTGCTGACGGATGGTGACGTTGCGGGCGCAATTGCCGCCTGTCTGGACACCAGTCAGGTCGATATTTACGCAGGGTCCGGCGGCGCGCCGGAAGGCGTTCTGGCGGCTGCGGCTATCCGCTGCGTCAACGGCCAGATGCAGAGCCGCCTGCTGTTTGAAGACGACAGCCAGCGTGAACGCGCCCAGAAAATGAACCCCGGCAAAAATCCGGACCGCAAGCTCGGCCTGCATGATCTGGCGGCTGGCTCCGTGCTGTTCTCCGCAACTGGTGTGACATCCGGCACGCTGCTGAAGGGCATCCATCAGTATCCGAACCATGCCGTCACGCATTCTCTGGTCATGCGCTCCAAATCCGGCACGGTGCGGTTTATTGAAGGCTACCATAACTTCAAAACCAAAACTTGGACCCCGCAATAAGGCGGTCCTCCCCCGGAATGACGGCTCTTTTGTCTGACACACTGGACACCCTGCCCCCCATGCCAGAGGCCCGTGCGGCCCTTGGCGTGGAAAGCAGCCTGACAGACCGCCGCTGGGTGTGGCGGGACGGGGCTGAAAACCCCGCCCTGCTGCGCATGGGGGCCGCCATTGCGCAGCGCGCGGGCCTGCCGGAAATTGTCGGCAGGCTTCTGGCGCTGCGTGGCATTCCGCTGGAACAGGCGGCCCATTTTCTTGACCCCAAGCTCCGCGCCCTGCTCCCCAATCCGTCCTGCCTGCAGGATATGGATAAAGCCGCCGCCCGTATGGCGCAGGCGGTGCAGAAGGGCGAAACAATCGGTATTTTTGGCGATTATGACGTCGACGGCGCGTGCGCTTCCGCCATCCTCGCCTCGTTTTTTGAAGAGCTGGGCAGCACGGTCCACACCCATATTCCAGACCGCATGACGGAAGGCTACGGCCCGAACGTGCCTGCGCTGGAAGGACTGGTTTCACACGGCGCTTCGCTCATTATCTGTGTGGATTGCGGCACTGCTGCCGGGCCTGTTCTGAGCGCGCTGACAGACAAAGCCGATCTGATTGTGCTGGACCACCACAAATCAGAAGATGCCCTGCCCCCTATTCTGGCGACCGTAAACCCCAACCGGCCTGACTGCACGTCCGGCTTAGGGCATGTATGCGCAGCCGCACTTGCCTTTCTGGCCGCTGTTGCCACGAGCCGCGATCTGCGCGCTGCCGGATGGTTCCACGACGGCCAGCCTGCACCAGACCTGATGCGCCAGCTTGATCTGGTCGCTCTGGCAACGGTGTGTGACGTAATGCCCCTGCATGGGCTAAACCGCGCCTTTGTGACACAGGGGCTGAAAATCATGGCGCGCCGCCAGCGCACCGGCCTGAACGCTCTGCTGGACATTGCCGGTGTGACCAAAGCCCCGGATGCCTTCACCTGCGGCTTTGCCCTCGGCCCGCGCATCAACGCGGGCGGCCGCATTGCCGAGGCTGCACTGGGTCTGACCCTGCTACGCAGCACCGATGCGCATGACGCCCGCACCATGGCCGAGCGTCTGGATGCGGTAAACCGCCGCAGGCAGGGTGTGGAAGCTGAAATACTGGACCGCGCTATGGCGCAGGCTGCCGAACAGCGGGAAGCCGGACACCCGGTTATTCTGCTGGCCGGGAAAGACTGGCACCCCGGCGTTGTGGGGATTGTGGCTGGCCGTATTAAGGAACAGTTCAACCGGCCCGCACTGGTTGGCGCAGAGCAGGAAGATGGCTCCATCAAAGGCTCAGGCCGCTCCGTGCCGGGGCTGGATCTGGGCACGGTTATTATTGCGGCCCGTCAGGCTGGCCTGCTCACAACCGGCGGCGGCCACGCCATGGCGGCAGGTTTTTCTCTGCCTGCGGACAATATTGAACGCTTTCATGCCTTTCTGGATGAACGGCTGGCAGATGCGGCAGCCTTGCCGGACACAGTAGATATCACGCTGGACGTCGCGTTGTCCGTCTCGGGCGCAACGGTCGAACTTGCGGAAAACCTTGCCATGCTGGCCCCGTTTGGCGCAGGCAATGCGGAGCCGCTGATTGCTGTCTCTCACGCACAGATTATCCGGTCTGACCGGATCGGGCGGGATGGCAATACGCTCCGCCTGCTGCTCAAGGGGCAGGATGGGGGCCGCCTGAAAGCCCTGCTGTTCCGCGCGAATGATAATCCGCTGGCCATCGCGCTGGAAGACAGCACCCGTCCGCCGGTCCATCTGGCGGGCTATCTGCGGTCAGAAACATGGAACGGGCGTACAGACGCCACCTTCTTTATTCAGGACGCGGCCCGCGCCTGAAAGGATGAGGAGTGATCCGCAGCGTGCTGCGGATCGCGCTCTTACGCCCGCTGATATTTTTCCGTCAGACACCAGTGCAGATGGTTCCGCACGGCAGGCCATTCTGCTGCCGTGACACTGTAGACGCAGGTATCCCGCAGGGAGCCATCAGCCAGCCGCTGATGGCAGCGTAACACGCCGTCCAGCTTTGCACCCAGCCGTTCAATGGCCCGCCGGCTGCGCTGGTTGAGCACATGGGTACGGAACTCCACAGCCAGACAGTCCTGCACGTCAAACGCGTAAGACAGAAGGAGCTTTTTGGCTTCGGTATTAACGGCTGTTCTCTGCACGCTGACCGCATACCATGTAGAGCCAATTTCCACGCGGGGTCCGGCTCTATCAATATTCATAAAAGTCGTCATGCCGACAATCCGGTTTTTCGGCAGGCTGACAACGGTATAGGGCAGCATGGTGCCGCGCTTTTGCAGGTCCAACCGCCGCTCAATATCGGCCTGCATGGCCTCAGGCCGGGGCACAGAGGTGCACCAGACCTTCCACGGCTCGCCATCCTGCACAGCGAGTTGCAGAGCTTCAAGATGCGAGAGAGACAATGGCACAAGCTGGACATGCTGACCGGTCAGGGTAACCGGCGCTTCGGGGAAGGCACGTTTCGTCGTCATAAACAGGGGTCTTTCAGGAGGGTCTCAGCCCTCCTTTGCCGCACCTCGGCGGGCTTCAACGTCTTTCTTCATCGCGGCCTGAACTTTTTCAAAAGCCCGGACTTCAATCTGGCGCACCCGCTCACGCGAGATACCATACTGAAGAGCCAGATCTTCCAGCGTAGACGGCTCGTCCGTCAGGCGGCGTTCCGTAAAGATATGCCGCTCCCGCTCATTCAGCGTGTTCATGGCGTTGGCAAGCAGGGCTTTACGGCCAGACAGTTCCTCGTTTTCCGCGTAGGTTTCTTCCTGATTGACCTGATCATCCACCAGACGATCCTGCCATTCATTATCCTGATCAGCCCGCATCGGCGCGTTCAGGCTGTGGTCAGGGGCGGCCATGCGGCGGTTCATGTTCACCACATCCTGCTCGGACACACCGAGCGTGGTGGCAATTTTGTTCACCTGCTCCGGCTGAAGATCCCCGTCATCAATCGCCTGCATCTGCCCTTTCAGACGGCGGAGATTGAAGAACAGTTTTTTCTGGGCAGCCGTGGTGCCCATTTTTACCAGAGACCAGCTATGCAGGATGTATTCCTGAATGGCTGCACGGATCCACCACATGGCGTATGTCGCCAGACGGAAGCCCTTGTCCGGGTCAAACCGGCGGACGGCCTGCATCATGCCGATATTGCCCTCGCTGATGAGTTCATTCACCGGAAGACCATACCCCCGGTAACCCATGGCGATTTTTGCGACCAGCCGCAGGTGAGACGTCACCAGTTTGTGCGCGGCCTTTACATCGCCCTCATCCTTCCACAAATGGGAAAGACGGAGTTCTTCTTCCGGGGTAAGAATGGGGTATTTGCGGATATCCTGAAAATACCTTGAAAGATTGTTTTCAGGACCAACATTGATGACAGATGAGACCATGACTGAGCACTCCTCTTAACTGGAAAGCTCCCTGCAACACTTCAGGTTCCGTTAAAATCTGATGTGCGTTGCGCAGAATTAGGCGAGTTTCCGGCTAATAAGCAGATAAGGATTTATGTCTTCCTCCATCGCCCCCCGAATGGGCAGCACGAGGGAAGAAACATCCGTTCCGGCAGCCCTGCGGGCATTTCAGAAGGGATGACGACGGTGCGCCGGAAAGACCGTTCTGTCAAGAAAATCCGGGAAAACCGCCGTTCATCCTCTGTATAACAGGGATTAAGCTCCCATGTGGACGGACAGACTCGGAACCGGACAGAAAGAGCCGACACGCCTCATAGAACGCAGCCTTCCGCACAGGGTTCCGTAACAGTCAGATGATCATCACTTTCCCCGGTGTCAGACCCAGACTCTCCCCCAGCGCCAGCATATCTTCAGGCATAGGGGCCTCAAACGCCATCTGCTCCCCGGTGCGGGGGTGCGTAAACCCCAGACGCGCCGCATGGAGCGCCTGACGGGGGAAATCCAGCGCGGCAGCACGTGCGGTGGGGGGAAGCCCTTTAGCCGCAGCCGGAATACGCCGCAGATAAACCGGGTCTCCAATAAGCGGATGGTTATTGGCAGAAAAATGGACGCGGATCTGGTGGGTCCGGCCTGTTGCCAGACGGCATTGCACCAGCGCGGCCCCCATCTCAAACGCCTGCAACGTGCGGTAGCGGGTCAGCGCCCATTTCCCGCCGTGGGTCACAATGGTCATGCGTTTACGGTCACGCTTATCCCGCCCGATATCCCCTTCATACTCCCCTTCCGCAGGCTGCGGGCAGCCCCAGCAAAAGGCGAGATAGGCCCGGTCTATCCGCCGGGCTGCAAAATCGGCCGACAGGGCCAGATGTGCCTGCTCCGTTTTGGCGGCAACCATCAGGCCGGACGTATCCTTATCCAGCCGGTGCACAATGCCGGGGCGGCGCTCCCCGCCAATGCCTTTCAGGCTGTCCCCGCAATGGGCGATCAGCCCGTTTACCAGCGTACCCGTCTCATTCCCCGGCGCAGGATGCACGACAAGACCGGCGGGTTTATTGAGCACAATCAGGTCCGCGTCTTCATAGAGCACATCAAACGCCACGCGCTCCCCTTCCGGCACAGCTGGTGCGGCGGCCGGAATGGTCAGCCCATAAGTTACTCCGGCCCGCACGGTCTCCGCTGGCTCTGTAATAGGCTTCCCGTTGCCGGTCAGATGCCCCTCTTCAATCAGCGCCTTGACGCGTGAGCGGGACAACGTGCCGGACTGTGCGGCCACAAAGCGGTCAACCCGGTCTCCAGCCTGTTCCTCCGTCGCGATAAACATCAGGGATGATGACCCTGCGTCCGTCCAGGCAGGCATTGAATCGGGCGTAGGCGTGCCGGTTTGCGTCAAAATTCCACACTTCCTGAAAACACAGAGGGACCGCGCGAGTAAAAGCCTTTTATCCCGCGCCTCGTCAAGAACAGCGCCTGCGGTCCCGGCCTGTCACGGCAAAATGGAGCTTGACCCGTATCCCCGCCGCGCGCCAATCTGCGTTTGCCTAAAAAGACAGCGATGCAGGTATGGTGATAACCTGCGGTCTCTCTGAGACAGTCACGCCTGAACGGGAGACTTCCGTTCCTGACCATGGCCGGACACCGTGAGAGGGTTTTCTCCCGCGTGTGGTCGGTTGTGGCTGCCTGTCTCCACGGTCGATCCGTGTCCGTTGCACGCACAACGGAAAGGCACGATGATGAAACTGAATCATATTAATCTTTACAGCCATGATGTCCTCGCTGATCAGGCGATGTTCGAACGATATTTCGGGCTGCAAACTCTGGTCGTCCGGGGCGAAAAAATGGTGATCATGCAGGATGACGCCGGGCTCGTGCTGATCTTAAATCATTTTGAGAAGCGGCTGGGTGGCTTTGTCTATCCTGAGGACTTCGACACTCTGCATATCGGCTTCATCCAGCCATCCCGTGACGTGGTGGATGACCTTTACACCCGCCTGTGTGCGGAGGGATGGGAGCTTCAGCCCCCGCGGAATTTTCACGGTGCCTGGGCCTTCTATGTGAAAGCAAAAGGCGGCTATTTTATTGAGGTGGCGACAGAGACGCTCGTCAAACCTCAGGAACGCTCTCAGAGTGCTTTGTCCTGACCCTTCTCTCTTTCCCTGACAAGAGGAAACGCCCCCTGCCTGCGCTCCACTACGCAGGCAGGGGGCCAGCGCGTTGCCCGGTCTCTGGACCTAATGAAGCCGTCCCGGGTATCTTTCCACCATCTCGCGGGCCTCGACATTCGGCAAAAGCCGGACATATTATTACCAAAACGATACGAGGTTCAGGGATGGGGTCTTTCGGCGCGCTCATTATGGGATTTTTTGGAGCGCTTTTCGCTTCCATGACCCTGCACTGGCAGTTTGGCAAACATGGCCTGATGCTTGCCACGCCCTTTCTCATTTTCGGACTCATCGGCCTTTTTGCAGCTTATGCCATCCGCCAGCCCGGTGAGGGAATTGTCCCCTCAGAACGCGGTAACAGGGCCATAAAATGGAGCAGCATTGGTGAGGGCATCGGGCTTTTTCTTGCTGCCAATATCCTTATAAACCTGCACCATCCCGAGCTTCTTCTGCCTGTCATGGCGCTTATCGTCGGGCTGCATTTTCTGCCCATTGCCTATGCCGCGCCGTTCTCAGCATTTTATGTTTTAGGCGGCGCACTGATTGTCTTCGGGCTGATCGGGCTTGTTACCCCCGCACCTTCCGGCGGTATGCTTTCTGGTTTTGCTTCCGCCTGCGGGCTCTGGATCGCCTCAGCCCTCGCGATCCGCAGAGACATACACTTCAAACGGGAAAACCTGTCGGCCTCACACCCCTCCGCCTAAGCTGATGGGAAAGTGGATACTTCGCCCGTATCCCGCCTGCCCCACCAGACCTTGCTGAAAGTTTGATCATCCCCAAACGGGTGCTAGAGAGGAGCACACGCCTGATCTCCTTCCTGTAGCCCCGGCCTGATACAAGGCCGTTGCCGGACGCACTTTTGAAGTCATGACCGTTCCCAGCCCTCCCGGCCAGCTACCCCCTCCCGCCACGGTCTCTCCTGCACAGATCAGAGCGGCCTATCAGGCTTTGCTGGCACGGCGGCTGGCACTTCTGGCACTTCTGGGCGGCGCTATTCTGGTCTCGGTCCTGCTAGATTTTTCTCTGGGTCCGGCCGGGCTTTCTCCCGCACAACTCCTTCACACGCTGCTTCACCCGTCCACAGTGCCGGATAGTCAGCGGATTATTGTCTGGCAGATCCGCCTGCCTTATGCGCTGATGGCGGTCTGTGTCGGGGCGGCTCTTGGGCTCTCCGGGGCAGAAATGCAGACCATTCTGGCCAACCCGCTGGCCAGCCCGTTTACGCTTGGTGTCTCGGCAGCCGCAGCGTTCGGCGCGTCTCTTGCACTTGTGCTGGGGCTACATCTTCCCGGCCTGCCGGATAGCTGGCTGATTGCGGGCAACGCGTTTATCTGCGCCGTTGGCTCTGTCTTTCTGCTTGATCTGGTAGGCCACCTGCGTCAGGCCCGCACCAGCACGGTCGTTTTATTTGGCATTGCGCTGGTTTTTACGTTTCAGGCGCTCGTATCTCTCATGCAGTTTATGGCCAGTGAGGACGCTTTGCAGGAGCTGGTTTTCTGGACCATGGGCAGCCTGACGCGCACCTCATGGCCCAAGCTCGGGTTGCTCGCAGCACTCGGGGCGCTGGTCGTGCCGTTTTCTTTCCGGGCAGCATGGAGCCTGACCACCCTGCGCATGGGGGAGGAACGCGCCGCCAGCCTGGGCGTCAATGTGCCACGGGTGCGCCGCTGGTCCTTGCTGCGGGTCAGCCTGCTGTCAGCTCTTGCCGTCTCCTTTGTCGGGATTATCGGGTTTGTCGGGCTGGTGGCCCCGCATATTGCCCGCAGACTGCTGGGGGAAGACCATCGGTTTTACCTGCCGGGCAGTATGCTGGCGGGGGCACTCATTCTCTCACTGTCCTCCGTTACGGCGCGCGTGCTGATTCCGGGCGTCATTATTCCTACAGGGATTGTCACAGCCCTCGTCGGCATTCCGTTTTTCCTCAGTATTGTGCTGCGGCAGCGTGATTTGTCATGAAGGACTCTGCACCCTCTGTAACGGGCCTTACCGCA
Organism: Drosophila nikananu; assembly: GCA_008042635.1. NCBI lineage: Eukaryota > Metazoa > Arthropoda > Insecta > Diptera > Drosophilidae > Drosophila > Drosophila nikananu. Next base: position 63,471 of record VNJV01000519.1, on the reverse strand, counting down.
ACGCACCTCACGGTGCGGTATGGGAAGCGCACCGTGCTGGAGAATGTGGCGGCTGGCCCGTTCCCACCCGGCAGGGTCTGTGCGTTACTCGGGCCAAATGGCAGCGGCAAATCGACCCTGATGCGCGCCGTCGCCGGGCTGATCCCTTCCTCCGCCAGCGTCACGCTGAACGGGGCAGACCTGTCCCGCATGACCCTGACAGACCGCACCGCCCGCTGCCTCTATCTGCCTCAGGCGTTGCCAGCGTCTGTGCACCTGCCCGTGCTGGAGGCCCTGATTGCAGCGCGCCAGACCTCAGGCCACGCACGATTTTCCCCGGCCTCCGGCGTGCAGGACGCTGATGCCGTTCAGGCCGCGCTGGACAGTCTCTCGCTTTTTGGCATTCCGCATCTTGCCATGCAGAGCATGGATGAACTCTCAGGAGGGCAACGGCAACTGGTGGGGCTGGCGCAGGCGCTCAGCCGTAAGCCGGAAGCCCTCCTGCTGGATGAACCGCTCAGCGCGCTGGACCTGCACCACCAGTTTGCGGTGATGGACATTCTGCGCAGGGAAACAGCTGCCCACCAGCTTGTCACGGTGCTGGTGCTGCATGACCTGAATATTGCGCTGAATATGACGGACGCGGTGACGATTCTGCACCAGGGGCAGATTATCGCCTCCGGGCCGCCTGCCACTGTCCTGACGCCGGACCTGCTGCGCGATGTTTATCGCGTGCAGGCCCGTGTGGAAGCAGGCGCGGATGGCCGGAAGTTCGTCAGTGTAGACGGGATTGTATGACCAGACTCACCCGACCATATCAGGTGCCGCAAAACGTATAACGCACCCGTTCAGCAGCCTGTGCCGGGCGGGCATACGCCTCCCTCCCCGGCTGGTCCTCATACGGGCGGGTACACACGGCAAGCAGTGCTTCAAACCGGGAGAAATCCTCGTCTTCCACCGCAGCCTTAATCATGGCTTCCACAAGATGATTGCGGGGGATGTACGCCGGATTCACACACTGCATCGCCGCAGCACGGTCTGAGGCTGGTTGCGCCTCCTCCTGCGCCAGACGCTGCCGCCAGCGTGCCAGCCATGGGCCGAACTCGGCCAGAAGTTCAGGCACGCCCTCTCCGCTCACCGCGCCCTCAGAACTCAGAGCACGGAATGTCTGCGTGAAATCCGCCTGCGCCTCCTGCATGGTTTCCAGCAGGCCGCGGAACAGAGCGGTATCGTCCGGCCGGTCCGTTTTCAGCCCCAGCTTTGCCCGCAGGCCTGCCAGATAGGTTGCCTGAAAGCGCGGCTCAAACGTCGCCAGAGCCTGTTGGGCCACAGGAACAGCCTGCTCTTCATCCTCAGCCAGCAGCGGCAAAAGCGCTTCCGCCAGCCGCGTGAGGTTCCACAACGCCATACTCGGCTGGTTGCCGTAGGCGTAGCGACCCCGTTCATCAATAAAACTGAACACGGTTGTCGGGTCATACTGTTCCATAAAGGCACAGGGACCGTAATCAATCGTCTCGCCGGAAACAGCCATGTTATCGGTATTCATCACGCCATGAATAAAGCCTTTGAGCATCCACTGCGCGATCAGATCCGCCTGCGCGGTAATCACCCGTTCCAGCAGCGCCAGATACGGGGCCGGCGCATGCGCTGCGTCAGGGTAATGGCGGGCAATGGCGTAATCGGCCAGTGTCCGCAGCCCGGCTCGATCCTGCCGGGCCGCAAAAAACTGGAATGTGCCAACCCGGATGTGGCTGGACGCCACGCGGGCAATAACCGCACCCGGTAACGGCGTTTCCCGCATCACCTGCTCGCCGGTGACGACCGCCGCCAGTGCACGGGTTGTCGGCACGCCCAGAGCGGCCATGGCCTCGCTCACCACATATTCCCGCAGCACCGGCCCCAGAGCAGCCCGCCCATCCCCCCGGCGGGAATAGGCCGTGCGGCCTGAGCCTTTAAGCTGGATTTCCCGCACCTGACCGCTGCGATCCGTCACATCCCCCAGCAACAACGCCCGTCCATCGCCCAGTCGCGGTACAAACTGGCCGAACTGATGCCCGGCATAGGCCAGCGCAAGCGGATGCACGCCCTCTGGCATGGCAGAACCGGAGAGCATGGCCACACCCTGCGGTCCGGCAAGCCAGCCAGCATCCAGCCCCAGAGACTGCGCCAGCGGCACATTCAGTTTAACAAGCCGGGGCGCTGCGACCGGCGTAAGAGCCACGGAGGCATGGAACGGCTCCGGCAACTGGCCGTACGTCTGGCGGAGGGAAAAGGAGGTCATGCAAAGGCCCTTCTGTTGTCACAGCCAGTCAGGAATAATCCGGGTCTCGCAGGCAGAAAACCGCCAGGCCATCTGGAGAACGCAGATATGGGGACACCTGCCCCGCTCTGGCAACACACTTATGATCATGTTATTTAACCCCACCCTTGCAACAAACGCTGTCAATGCAGGCAAAGACAGACTGCACAGCAGGCCGCGGAGACGCCAGACCTTATGAGCACCCCTACCAGAACCGCTTTCCAGATTACGCCAAAAGCCGACCGGGTTCCCGCTGCTGAGCGCGCGGAGCTGCTTGCCAGCCCCGGTTTTGGCCGCGTCTTTTCCGAGCATATGGCTGTTGTAACCTACACGGAAGGCAAGGGCTGGCACACACCGCAGATCCTGCCGCGCCAGCCGCTGACGCTGGACCCCGCTGCGTCTGTGCTGCACTACGCGCAGGAAATTTTTGAAGGCATGAAGGCCTACCGCGCCCCCAATGGCGAGGCCCTGCTGTTCCGCCCGGATGCCAATGCCAGCCGCTTCCGCCATTCCGCGGAACGTATGGCCATGGCGCAACTGCCGGAAGACCTGTTTCTGGATGCCGTGACGCAGCTTGTCACCATCGACAAAGACTGGATTCCGGCGGCAGACGTCGGCACGCTGTATATCCGCCCGTTCATGATCGCGACGGAAGCCGCTCTGGGTGTGAAACCTGCGGCTGAATTCAAATTTCTGGTCATTGCCTGCGCCGCCGGAGAATATTTCTCCAAAGACGCCGGTCCGGTGAGCGTGTGGGTGGAAGAACGCACAGTGCGCGCCTCCCGCGGCGGCACGGGTGAAGCCAAATGCGGTGGCAACTACGCCGCAAGCCTGACAGCCCAGATGGAAGCCAAGGAACATGGCTGCCACCAGGTACTGTTCCTTGACGCCATTGAACGCAAATGGATTGAGGAAATGGGCGGCATGAACATTGTGATGGTGTTTGATGACGGCACCATCCTCACCCCCCCGCTGGAAGGCACCATTCTGCGCGGCATTACGCGGGATTCCCTGCTGACACTGGCGCGGGACAAAGGCCTGACGGTACGTGAAGAACCCTACGCCATTGACCAGCTCTATGCCGACGCAAAATCTGGCCACCTTAAAGAAGTTTTTGCCTGTGGCACCGCAGCAGTTGTCACCCCCATCGGCACCCTGAAAAGTGCGGAAGGCACCTGTGTCATTAACGGCGGCAAGACTGGGGAAGTCACCACCGCCCTGCGCAAAGCCCTTTGCGATATCCAGTATGGCCGCGCAGATGATGCTCACGGATGGGTAAAACGGGTTTCCTGATTTTCCCTAACTTCTGACTACACTTTTCATAATCCCGCCCAGCGTGTTTGTCTGGGCGGGATTTTTTGTGTCTGTTCGTATTTTAAGATCATTCGGGCATCAAAAAACTTCTGCAACACCGCTAGCGCTATTCCTTTATGCCGCCGAACTACGGCAATTCACCGAATCGTGTAAAGCACGCTTTACATTTCAGTCTCCAATAACGTATATGTAAAGCAGGCTTTACATCCACAAGAGAATTGAGAGAGGCCATGAAGCGCTACCTGATAGAACTGGCTGTATGTATTACTCTGTATGTGTGCGCCTGCGTGGCCGCAGCATGGCTACGAGCCAATCTGGCCATCAGTCCGGCATGGCAGCCTGTTATTGCTTTGCTTCCTATGGTACCGGGTGCCTGCTTTCTGCTGATTATCATGCGGTATTTCCGCCGCATTGATGAACTTGAAAGAAGAATACAGGCGGAAAGCTTAATGTTTTCTTTTTCAGGAACTGCTATTATCACGTTCTCCTACGGCTTTTTAGAAACCGCAGGATTTGCAAGACTTTCCATGTTCTGCGTGTGGCCTGTCATGGCGATACTCTGGTCTATCGGATATTTTGTGTCTAAGCGGCGCTACCAATGAAAAACCAGATACGCGAACTCCGCTTAAAGCATAATTTGTCACAGCAGGACTTAGGGGAGCGCATTGGTGTCAGTCGTCAGACAATCAATTCGATTGAAGCTGAGCGATATGACCCCAGCCTGCCGTTAGCTTTTAAAATTTCCAAATTCTTCAACCTGCCCATAGAAGAAATATTTTACCCCTGAAGTCTGTGGGCACTCTTCTTTTTAACGTGCGCCGCTTGCTAAAATTAAATACGGGCGGCGCACCCTGTCCTGGTTCTGGCCTTTTCTGACGGCATCACACGGAATGGTGCAGAGCGACACTCAGATGTGGGCTTGCATGTCCCAATATGGCGCAAGATACCTCTTTTTCGGTCCATCATTCCCGTTGCAATTGCCCCGGTGACTTTCCCATCATGCAGCGCACAAGCAGCTTGCAATGAGAAAACACCATGAAAAACCGTATCCGTAATGAAGCGTTTTCCGCACGTCTCACCAGTGCGGAAGACGCTGCAACCCTGATCCACCATAACGACGTTGTGGCGACCAGCGGTTTTACAGGCGCAGGCTACCCCAAAGCGGTACCGGAGGCCCTGTCCAGACGCATTACGGCTGCTCATGCTGCTGGAAAGGAGTTTTCCATACGTCTGTTAACCGGAGCGTCAACCGGCCCGCAACTGGACGGCGCTCTGGCGCAGGCAAACGGGATCGCCTTTCGGGCCCCTTACAATGGGGACAGCACGCTACGCGGGCGCATCAATGAGGGCAGCACCCTCTATCTCGACACCCATCTGGGGCAGGTGGCGCAAAAGGCACGACAGGGTCAGTATGGAAAACTGAATGTTGCCATTATCGAAGCCCTCGGCGTAACACCCGAAGGGCATCTTATTCTCAGCTCTTCCGTTGGCAACAGCCCGACATGGGCACAACTGGCCGATAAGATCATTGTAGAAATCAACACATGGCAGAACCCTGAACTGGCTGGTATTCATGACATCTGGCCGCATGTCCGTATGCCCCCCAACACACACTCCATCCCCCTGACCCATCCGGGGGACCGTATTGGTAGTGGCACACTCCCTATTGATATTGACCGGCTTGCCGCTGTTGTCATCACGGATGAGCCGGATCGCAATGCGCCTTTTGCGGAACCGGATGCAAACGCCCGGAAAATTGCAGGCCATGTTCTTGATTTTCTGCATCATGAAGTCAGACAGGGCCGCCTCCCTCCTTCTCTGCTCCCCCTGCAAAGTGGCGTAGGCAATATTGCCAATGCTGTTCTGGAGGGCCTCAACGCCAGTCAGTTTGAGAATCTTACCGGCTTTAGCGAAGTCATTCAGGATGGCATGCTGTCCATGCTCGAAAGCGGGCGCATGACCGTCGCCTCTGCCTCTTCTTTCTCTCTCAGCCCGGAAGCCGCCCAGAGGATCAATGAAAAAGCGGCTTTCTTCCGTGAAAAAATCATCCTCAGGCAACAGGAAATCAGTAACAGCCCCGAGCTGATACGCCGTCTGGGCATTATTGCCATGAACGGCATGATTGAGGCGGATATCTACGGGAATGTAAATTCAACCTGCGTCATGGGCTCACGTATCCAGAACGGTATTGGGGGATCAGGAGACTTTGCGCGGAACGCCTTCCTGTCCATCTTCGTCTCTCCTTCCACTGCAAAAGGCGGTAAAATTTCAGCTTTTGTCCCTATGGTTCCGCATACTGATCATATTTTACAGGACGTTCAGATTATCGTCTCGGAACAGGGGCTGGCAGATCTGCGTGGGCTGGCACCGGCAGAACGAGCGCGGGAAATTATTAAAAACTGCGCCCACCCCGATTTTCGCCCACTGCTGAAAGATTATTTTGAAGAGGCCCGTAAACACTCCTTCGGGCAGCATATTCCGCACCATCTTCCTTCCGCTCTTGCATGGCATCAGCGTTATATAGAAACAGGACGTATGACGGGCTGACCGCCCCTGCAAGGAGTATGCATGACGGAACTTCTGGTTGTTTTTGTTATCAATCACAACGTGCAGTTAATGGATATTGCTGGCCCGGCAGATGTTTTTGCCGAGGCCAACACCCTGCGCGGACAGCCGGTTTATCGTTGTGTTATCGCCGCGCCCCAGAAATCCATCCGGAGTTCATGCGGGTTTGTTGTGCAGGCTGACTACTGCCTGCAAGACCTCAACACCCTCTCCATCGACACACTTCTGGTTGCGGGCGCTCCGGATGCAGCACACAGCCTGCCCGCGCCAGATTTTATTCAATGGCTTTGCAATACTGCGCCACAGGCACGACGCTTTGGGTCAATTTGTGGCGGCGTGTTTGCGCTGGCCGCCACCGGGCTGCTGAATAACAGAACCATTACAGCGCACTGGGCTGATGTTGAGCCCGTCCGGCAACGCTTTCCCGCCATCACGGTCAATGCAGATTCCATTGTGGAAGAAGATGGCCCGGTGCGCACTGCCGCCGGAGTTTCTTCCGGGCTGGATCTGGCTCTTGCTCTGGTCAGGGAAGATCTTGGGGAAAAGATTGCACGGGATGTCGCTCGGCAGCTTATTCTCTTTTACAAACGGCCAGGCGGCCAAAGGCAATATAGCCGGCAAAAAGAACTCTCTCCCGCCGGACGGTCCGCTCTGCAATCCCTGCAAAGGCAGATTATGGACCATCCTTCAGCCCCGTACAGTGTGGATGCCATGGCAGAGATGATGCAACTGGAACGCCGGCAATTAACCCGGCTTTTTGCTCAGGAAACAGGTTTGTCCCCCGCACAATGGGTCGAACAGACCCGGCTGGCAATCGCACGCCGCCTTCTGGAAAGCGGCCGGAGCCCCCTCAAAATTATTGCTGCGGAGGCCGGGTTTGGGGCGGTCAGAACCTTACGCCGTGCGTTCCAGCGCCATCTTGGCATTACACCTGTTGAATATCGAAAACGCTTTGGCCAGAGCCTTTAATGCAAAGAGGCTTCATGCCGTGCGTTCCAGATAAATCATTGCCTCACAATAGCGCATCACATGCTGCGTCAGGTCTCTGATGATGTTACTTTTGAGCCTCGGAAACACCCAGTACAAGTCAACATCTATAAAAGGATCAGGCCCCAGAGGCAATAATCGCCCCTGCGTTATGGAGGTCTGCGCAAGGGAGAGCGGCTGTAATCCCCACCCTGCCCCTGCCAGTATGAAATCAAGAAACCCCTGAGTAGACGGGATGTAATGGACAGATGGCGGCAGAGAGGCCCCCTGCGTTGTCTGAAGCCAGCGGCTCTGCAAGCCATCATGCCGGTCAAAGCAGATACAGGGTGCCGCCTGAAAAGACTGTGGCGTGTAGCCGCCCGAAAAAAACCGTTCCACAAAATCCGGGCTGGCGCAGGCCACATACCGCATTTGACCAAGCCTGAGCACTTTGCAACCGATAACCGGGTCAGTCTCGGCCGTAATGGCGGCCATGACCTCACCTGAACGCAGTCGGTCTGCTGTCTGACTTTCGTCTTCCACAGACAGTTGCAGAAAAATACCTGTCTTCTGGGTGAAAGACGCCATTGCATCTGGAAACCACGTGGCAAGACTATCCGCATTCACGGCAATTTTCAAAATGACCGGCTGTGGGCTGTCCACTCCTGTTCCATCGGATCTGTGCGGGAGATCTGCTTCCAGCAGACGCACCTTATCGAGATGGGCGCACAATGCGCGCCCCAGTTCCGTCGGCAGACAGGGACTGCCCCTGATGATCAGTAAGGAACCAAGGCGCTCCTCATAGCTTCGCACACGCTGGGACACGGCTGAGGCAGTCAGGCCCAGCCCCCGCGCGGCACCTTCAAACGAGCCTTCCCGCACAACGGCACTGACAACAGTAAGAGCGGCATAATCCAGCATGATTAAGTTTTTCTTTATTCCCTTTAGAAAAACAAGTTTTCTTTGCTGATCTGGCTTCGGTATGACGCACCATGATTTCCTACCTTCTTCCCTTCTGCGCCGGATTTGCCCTGTCTGCATCTCTGATTGTGGCGATCGGCGCACAAAATCTGTTTGTTCTGCGGCAGGGCCTGAAGAAAGAGCATGTTGGACCCATAGTCCTGTTTTGCGGACTCTCCGACGCTCTTCTGATTACGGCAGGCGTAAGTGGAATGGGCACTTTCCTGAAAGCTGTTCCCGGCCTTTCCACAGGCTTTGCTCTGGCCGGAACCCTGTTTCTGGCGTGGTATGGCGTAAAATCCCTGCAGCGGGCACTCCAACAGGCCAGACGTCAGGACAGTATGACCATCTCACAGGCGCCATCCGTACCCTTAGGGAAAGCACTTGCAACCGTTGCAGCCTTTACCTGGTTAAACCCGCATGTGTATCTGGATACTGTCTTATTGATGGGAACAGCCTCAACCACACAGCCTGTCCCACTCCGCCCCTTTTTTGCAGCCGGAGCAGCCTCTGCCAGTTTTCTGTGGTTTGCAGCACTGGGATACGGTGCCCGCCTGCTCCAGCCTATTTTTTCCAGACCCCGGGCATGGCAGATACTGGATCTGCTGATCGGGTGCATCATGCTCCTGCTGGCTGCGCTTCTGTTCTGGCAGACTATTTTACATATATCCTGAAAATAAAAGGATTCCTCTACAAAGTTACCACCTCTTTTTATAAGGCGTAACGCCCTGTAACTTACGCCAGACGATGCCATAAATACCCAGAGAGCGGCCTCCAACTCTCACGCATTCTCAGCACAGTCACACTCCGTGCGCCCAACCCCTTGGTCGTCTTAAACAAATCCTAAACGCCCTTCAGATATTCTGCCGCGACAGGTAAGATAACCGAGCAGTAAGCGGAGTGCGGATGACCATTGTGATCATGACCGTGGGGACGGAAGGAGATATCCGGCCTCATATTGCTCTGGGTACAGGGCTGGCAGCGGAGGGACATGCGGTCCGTCTCGCGGCGGATCCGGGCTTCGCGCCAGCCATCAGGCAGGCCGGACTGGAGTTTGCCCCCTTAACAGCAGATTTTGCGGGCATGATGCGCGCGCATCCAAAAGCACTGGACGGGCGGAGCGGTGCTGCGGCAGCCCGCGTAGTAGTGGAAGAAACACGACGCATGGCGCAGTTCTGGCCGGAACAGGGGCTGGCCGCCGCCCGGAATGCTCGTCTTTTTATCGGGTCTGGCAATGTCACCCTTCTTGCGGCCAGTCTGGCAGAACGTGCGGGTGTGCCCTTTGTGCAAACGCAACTCCAGCCACTGGATGCCAGCCGGGCTTTGCCGCCAGTCTGGTTCCGCCCGCAGCCATTGCCCGGCGCGGCAAACCTCCTGCTCCACGCAGCATTAAGGCAGACCGCATGGGTGCTGACGCGCTCCATTGCCAATTCCGTGCGTCAGTCTCTCGGACTTTCTCCTTATGGCCTGCGTGGGCCATGGCACAATCCCCACGCAACAGGCGGCCGTATCCTCTATGGGTTCAGCCAGCATGTTGTGCCGCGTCAGCCGGAATGGCCTGCACGGATTGCCATGCCGGGCTACTTTGTTACCCCCCCGGCAGCAGAGTATCAGCCCCCCTCTGACCTTGCTGCATTTTTAAAAGCGGTAGAAAAACCCGTCTATATTGGCTTTGGGAGTATGTTAAGCGCCGAAGCCGAGCGCCTTGCTGCCCTCGTGCGGGATGCTGCGCGGATCAGTGGTCTGCGCGTGCTTGTCAGTAGCGGGTGGTCCAATCTGCGGCGTTTTCTGGACAATACGCCAGACCTGCATGTGATCGACACGATCCCGCATGAATGGTTATTCCGGCAGGTCCGTCTGGCTGTGCATCACTGTGGCGCTGGCACGTCTGCCGCCGCAGTGCGGGCCGGTATTCCAACCGTCCCTGTGCCTTTCGTGGGGGATCAGTTTTTCTGGGGCTGGCAGTTAGGGCGTATTGGCGTCGCAACCTGCACGCAGGACATGCGGACTCTCACCGGACAGCAGCTTGCAGAGGCCATGCAAAAGGCCACTCACCCGACCATGACGGACGCCGCCCGGACGCTCGGCCAGAAGGTCCGTGCGGAAAATGGCGTGGTGCGCGCCATTAGTCAGATGAAGGACTGGGGGCTGATTTAGTTGCCTTCATAATCGGCCTGTTTTCAAAAACCATGATAGACTGGGTCACGTCATGAGCATGGTCACTGTCCAGCATGGAGGCATGTGTGCTGTTCAGGTCCTGCACGCTCAGTTTCCCGCCCAGATAGGACTGCCAGATAGCAGGATCATCCCTGACTAACCCGGCACCGCGCTGCGTGGCCCGAAAAAAGAGCATGTCCGCGTTCAGCCGCTCAGGGATCCATGCCCGCATGAGCTGAAGGTTTTGCCGCACGACAGAACGGAATTGTGCGCAGAACACCTCGACGTCCCCAAACTCCGCCGGAATCGTCAGGCCACTCTGGAGCATATCTTCCACCACCCTGTCCGCCAGATCTTCCAGCGTATCAGGCCGGTTTTCAGGAAAGTTCATCCCCAGCATAGGGATAGCCTGCGCTATCAGGTCTTCGTCCGTCATGTGGGCAGAAGAGGGATTCCCTTCTGAAAGAAGGGGATAGGAATCCAGCATGACAAGGCTGACTCTCTCTTCCCCTTCTGCATGCAGGAGGGAGGTCAGGGCATGCGCCACCAGTCCGCCCATTGACCACCCGACAAGCGTATAAGGCCCCTCTGGCTGCGCGGCGCGGATCTGTTCAAGATAAATCGCAGCCAGATCCTGCATGGTTCGGGGCGCATGCTCACCCAACATTAACCCGGCATCCTGCAAGGCATAAACCGGCCTGTTTTCCGGGAAAAACGGGACCAATGTCGCAAAACTGAGGGAAACCCCCAGAATGGGATGGATACAGAAGATCGGCCGCCCTGCCCCCTCCGCGCTGGCCGCCAGACGCAGGGGCAGAAGCGTTTCCAGCAGGATCGTCTCCTCTGGCTGGACCTGATGCAGCAGCGGTGCCAGCCGTGCAATGGTTGGCGCACCAAAAAGTGCTGAAACCGGCACCTCATACCCCCGCTCAGCAAGGGCTGTCACCACATGCACAGCACTCAGACTATCGCCTCCAAGATCAAAAAAATTATCGTTCAGACCAATAGTTTTAACCTCAAGAGCCTCAGACCATATTTCCGTCAGAAGGTGCTCTTCGGCTGTTTCCGGCTGGCCACCCACAGCAGGACATTCATCGGCCACCGGTGCTGGCAACGCTTTACGGTCCAGCTTGCCGGATGCCGTCAGCGGCAGATTTTCAACCATGACAAAGCAGGACGGCACCATCTGCGCAGGCAGCAGACTTTGCAAAAAATCCCGTACATTCGTCATGACGTTGTCCGCAACGCCATTTTCCCACGCTCCTTTTTCCTGCTCCGCAGCAATAAGATAAGCCGTCAGAACCGGCCCGTAAGACCGCTCCCACACACGAATAGCCGCCTGTGCAATACCGGGCAGTTGCAGGAGTGCGGCTTCAATTTCCGCAGGCTCTGCCCGCACACCGCGGATTTTAATCTGCCCGTCCGTGCGGCCCAGCACCGTGAGTGTGCCATCCGGCTGCCGGACAGCACGGTCCCCTGTCAGATACAGCCGGGCACCGGGGCGTATGGTAAACGGATCTGCCTTAAAAACACGTTTTGTTAAATCAGGCTGCCGTAAATAGCCCGATGCCACGCCATCACCCCCAATGGCAAGCTGCCCCGGCATACCGGGCGCCATCAGGCCTCCTGCTGCATTGAGACAGTAAAACTGTGTATTGGCCAGCGGCCTGCCCGCGGGGATTAAAGCGCCTTCCCGGCAATCCTGTTCCGTGACTTCATGGAAGCTGGACCAGATGGTGGTTTCCGTCGGCCCATACACGTTATACACCGCCCGCGCGCTGGCCAGCAGTTGCCCCGCAAGCGCGTTGGACAGCGGTTCCCCCCCTGACAGAACACGCACCTTGCGCAGACTGGCATCCTGCCCGGCCCCCACAAGCATCTGCCATAAGGTCGGTGTCGCCTGCATGATGGTGACATGATAACGCTGAAGGACTGCGGCCATTAACGCAGGGTCCATGACTGTTTCCCGCCGCGCAATCAGCAGTCTGGCGCCTGCTTTAAGCGGTAACAGCAGTTCCAGAATGGAAATATCAAAAGTGACGGACGTTACGGAAAGCCAGCACTCCTCTGCCCCAAAAGACAAAACCTCCTGCATGGCACACAGCAGATTGGTCAGGCTATGCCAGGAAATAATAACGCCTTTAGGGGCTCCGGTACTGCCGGATGTGTAAATCACATACGCTGTTCCGTGCGGCACAATAGCCGCCCTCGCCTCTTTTGGCTGACCGTGCTGGCTGGCGGGCAGGCCCTCCGGTGTTAGCCCGAGTGAGGCCGCGCCGTCCGGCAAACCTGTTGGCAGAACGTCTTCTGTCAGAAAAAGCGCAGGGCTGGCGTTTGCAATAATGGTCGCATTGCGCTCCCGTGGGCCCTTGATATCCAGCGAAAGCCATGCCGCCCCCACCGAGGCAACAGCCAGCATACCAATGATCTGCCGCCGATCCCGCGGGACCATCAGCGCAAGAATATCGCCAGCCCCGAGCCCCAGTTCCTGCAACCTGTCAGCCAGATGCTGCACCGCGAGAGAAAGTTCTATAAAGGAGACAGTCCCCAGACCATCCACAACAGCAGGCGCATGTGGCGTGCTTGCGGCATAGCGGGCAAGATCACGCATGCAATCCTGCCTGCCCCAGTGCCGGACGGTATCGGCTTCATCCACCAGCAAGGACGTATATTCAGAGTCCAGCAACACAGGATACGCCCCAAGCTCCTGCTCCGGGTCTTTCAGCACCGCCTCTATCATGCGCACGAGACGCGCCAGATGCCGCTCCAGATCCGCCTCTCCATACAAATCCGGGTTGGCATAAAATGCGAGGGAGAGACCCTGACCATCCTGACGGTCGAACACAAAAATCGTCAGGTCTTCCATTGCGCCATTGCTCAGGTTCCGGTTCCGTGCCGGGTGGCCGCCAAAGGAGAGATGATAATCAAAGGGTTCAATATTGATGCCCAGCCTCGACAGATGCGCCTGAGTATCGTGAAACCCAAGAATGCGCCGGAGATCTTCATACCGAAAGCCCTGATGCCGGAGCGCACCGCGCATAGCCCGACGGACCTGTGTGACCAGACTGGGAAAATCCTGTTCCAGACCAAGGCCAAAACGCAACACCACGGCGTTAGCCGCCATGCCGGGCACGCGCCGCATTTCCCGGTCCGTCCGCCCCGTAACGGGCATCCCGATGGTAAGATCTTCCTGTCCGGTAATACGAAACAAATAGAGGGTAAGCAGCGCTGTCAGCATCTGGGGCAGCGTGGCACCGGCCTGCTTGCCCACCTGCTCCATCTGCGCCGCCATAGCAGAAGGAATGGTCCAGTTGTGGGTGATGAACCCGAGTTTTCTGCCTTGCGCGGAAACCTGTTCCGCACTCTGCAACGATGAGGACAGTGTTGCAGCCGGAGGCGCGTCTTGTAACGTCTGCTGCCAGTAGCTCAGATCGGCCTCCCGCCGTGGGCTGTCCCGATAGGCTGCCTCCTGCGCCACAAGCTGAGAGAGGGGGAGAAACGGCGAGAGCGCAGGCGCGCGGCCTTCCACCAGTGCGGAATAGAGCTCCGCCACGCGCGCCACAACCAGCCCGCCAGAAAACCCGTCCATTGCAATATGATGACAGCAATGAAACCAGACAAACCGCTCTGCTGAAAGTTTAAGAAGAGCTGAATACCACAGCGGATCTTTTTCCAGATCAACCGGTGCCATGACACGCTGCATCATCCACTCCTGCGCGCTGCCGTGGGGGTCTGGCTGGTCTGCAAAATCCACAAAGGGTAAGGGGCAGCGCAGGTCAGGAAGCACAACCTGCTCGGGACTGCGGGCCCCCATGCGGATACTGACCCGCGTTGTCTCGGCCTCCTGCGCCACCTGCACCAGTGCCTGCCGGAACAGGGCGGGATTGACCGGCCCGTGGATTTCTATTGCCTCGGCAACATTAAACGTTCCCTCCTGCCGCCGCAAAAGGCAGCCCATCCAGACGCCACGCTGGGCGGTGGTTAATGGTAGCGGAATTCCAGACACGTTTTTGCCTCACACAATCAGACCGGATGTGCAGAAAGTTGCGGGCAGAGGTTACAGTCAGAACCCTTTGCTTTGCGTTAACAGAACGACACTAATTTTTAAGATAGGGTACGAATGAATTTTTGCTGAACCACTACCTTGCGATAACCAGTTCCATTCTGTATTGAATAGCTATCGACAGCTAGCAGCGAGTCGCCTGCTCCCGGCACACCGCACGGAACAGACGCTTGCAGAATAGGAAAAGCCGTGGAACCCAACCTCGTTCAGTTCAAGAAAGGCGTGCTGGAACTCTGTGTTCTTGCCCTTCTCTCCAGGGCGGACTCATACGGTTACGATATTGCCAGCCGCCTGTCTGACGCCATTGAAATGGGGGAAGGCACCATTTATCCGCTTATGCGGCGGATGCAGAAAGATGGCCTTGTTTCAACCTATTTTGTGGAATCCCCCTCCGGACCGCCCCGCAAATACTACACACTGACAGAAAATGGTCGCCAGAGCCTGAACAGCCAGCGTACGGCATGGACCGCATTTACAAAAGCCGTGCACGCCATTCTGGGGTCTGATGACGCAGCCCACACCACGCCTCCCGAAACTTCCCACTCCCCCGCCACCACTCTGACGGTGCAGAAAACCGTAAGGAACACACAGGCATGAACAGCAGACAGATGTTCCTTGACCAGCTACGCGCAGGATTGAAAGGCCTGCCCCGTTCTGTTGTTGAGGATATTCTCGCCGAATATACCGCGCATTTTGATGAAGGCCGCGCGGCAGGACGCTCTGAGTCCGACATTGCGGCCGCACTGGGGGACCCGGCCCGGCTGGCGCGGGAAGTCCGGGCGGAAACCGGCATCCGCCGGTGGGAGGACGAACGTAATCTGAGCAATGCGCTGGGCGCGATTATAGGGATTCTAGGGCTCGTGGCGCTGGATCTGCTTGTCGTGTGGCCTGTGCTTCTGACTATCGCCTCGGTTGATCTTGCGTTTTTTGTCGTGGGAATCTGTGTCTGTCTGGCCGGCAGCCTCCTGCTCCCGCTTGCTCTGATCAACATGATCCCCGGCTTTGAGGGTGACTGGTTTCAGGGCGTGTTGATCACCCTCGGTATGGCCAGTGGCGGCGCGTCTCTGATGGCGCTGTGCGCGCTGTTTACCATCGGCTCCATCAATCTGCTTGTGCGGTATGGCCGTGCCCATTTCCGCCTGCTGGCCCGCGCCAACCCCTCCTGATGTGTCTGTTATAAGGAATTTTCTCTTATGATCCGTGGCCTTACAATGATCGCACTGGGGGGCGCAGCCCTGTCTGCCCTGTGCTTTGGCACCGCAGCCTCTCGCGGGCCGGTCGTTCTGTGGAACAAAGACATTACGTTTACAGATGTAAGCGTATCCTCCACTCCTGAGAAAACCCGCACGATTGACTGGCAGGGCAGCAACCGCCTGACCCTCAATCTCCCGGCCCGTATTATTTATAAACAGGGTGACAAGCCAGGCATTACTGTCAGCGGGTCTGAAAGGCTGGTGGACCGTGTCACGCTTCAGGACAACACGCTGGACCTTGCAAAAAGCCCGCATAGCTCATGGCACAACAGTTCCCTGACCATCACGATAACGGCTCCGGCCCTGAACACCATTGTTCTGAATGGCTTTGGGTCTCTTGACTTACAGGACTACCAGCAGCCGCATCTTGACCTCACCATTAACGGGGCCGCCAGTGTAAAAGCCCATGGCCACACGGACAGCCTCAAACTGAACATTGACGGTGCGGCCTCGGTCACTCTGTCTGACCTCACATTGTCTGACCTTGATGTGTCTATGAACGGTGCCGGGTCTGTCAAAGCCGGACCGACAGGGCGTGTCAAAATCTCTATTGACGGAGCAGGCTCGGTCAAACTGACCAGCACGCCGCAGTCTCTGACACAGCAGATTGATGGAATTGGCTCTGTCTCTCTCCCGCATGATACGGCAAAGCCAGCCCCCACGACAAAGACTCCTCAGACGGAGAAGGACGATGATGAGGACGACGGGAAGGATTTGTCTTTCTGATCTCCTCCATCAGCAAGGATCATGACGACAAGACAGGCTGGCACGATGTGTCAGCCTGTTTCTTTGTCTGACCCGCCTCAGACGGACTTTGAAAGCAGGTTGATGACCAGCAACCCCGGCCATGATCAGCGCAATTCCGGCAAAAGCAGGCAGGTCCAGAGACTGTTTAAAAACCAGCGCCCCGATCAGGGATACCAGCACAATCCCCACGCCCGACCAGATGGCATAGACTACACCCACCGGAATGGTTTTGATGGGCAGCGAGAGACAGTAAAACGCAACCCCGTAGCCGACCAGACTCATGAGACCGGGCAGGCGCTTTTCAAAACCATGCGATGCCGTCAGGCAGGACGTCGCCAGCACTTCAGCCAGAATGGCCACCGCCAGAAAAAGATATGGCTTACCGGGCACGTGTGACCTCACCAGACAACGACAGAAGACAGCGCAGCGCGCGCATGACTGACCCTGCCAGACCACAAGGGAGACAGACAAGACCATAAGCCTGAGAAAAGGCAGGCACTCTATGTTCAGCTTCCTGTCAGGTTCGGGCTGTATGCAGGCTTCTCATACGTTTCTGCGTCCTCTGCCTGCCCGTGCCGGGCCTGTTGAGGGCCGCATCATGTTCAGACCGGGGTGTAGGATATCTGATGAAGGCCTCTCGCTGCTGCCTTGCTCTGCTGATAGCTCTCGGCACTCTGCGCCCGGTCTATGCTCAGACGGCGTCCGCCGCCTTCAGTGAGACCGCGTCACCGCGTGAGCGCCTCTCCTTTCCCGCTGCCCTCGCACTGGCCTGGGCGCAGGACCCGCGCCGGGCTGAACTGGGTACCAACCGCCGCTCGGCAGAGGCCCGCGCCAGAGCCGCCGGAAGCTGGTTTGCGGGAGGGCCGTCCCTCTCCGGTTCGTATTTTGATGACCATGCCGTAGGCTCCAACCTCGGCTACACCACGTATGAAGGTGGCGTGAGTGTGCCGCTCTGGCTACCGGGGCAAGGCAATGCCACCCGGAAAGTGGCCCGTGCCGATGCAGAAGCCGCTGCCGAACGCAGCAGTGCCGAGCATATGGCGCTGGCGGTTCGCCTGCTGGATGCCTCCGCCGCGGCTCTGCTGGCCCGCAGGCGTGTTGCAACCACTCAGGCCCTTGCCTCTGCCGCAGCCCGGCTGAACACCACGGTGGCGCGCGCAACCCGTGTGGGGGAAACAACGCAGGCAGACCAGCAAATGGCGGAGGCCGCCCTTGCTACCGCCCGGACGGATGCCGCCATGGCGCAGGAGGAGGCGCAGACCACAGACGCCGGACTGGTTGCCTTGCTCGGCACGCCGGTTGTGCCTGACCTTCTGGCATTTTCTGTACCCGGAAGTGCAGAAGAAAAACTGGTTGCGCATACGGTGGAAGACAATGACCCGCGAGTGCGGGCGGCGCAGAAAGAAAGTGCCGCCGCCCGTGCGGATCTGCTGCTGGCACGACGCTCCTTTATGCCCAACCCGGAGATTGGTGTGGGCGCCATTCATGAAAAACAGTATGGCAGTCCGTGGGATAACCGCGTTGGTGTCAACTTCACCATGCCTCTGCCCAGTGCCGTGCATAATGCCCCCCTGCTGGCGGAAGCCCGCAACCGGCTGGCGGCGGCGGAAACGCAGGAAACACTGGCCCGCCGTATGGTGCGGCAGGAACTGGCGCAAATTCGTGCGCGTCTGGCCGCCGCCTCTGCGGCCCGGCAAAGTGCTCAGACCGCCGCACAGCAACTGGACCGCCGGGCCGATTTGCTGGAACGGTCATGGAAATTGCAGGAAAATTCTCTGGATGATGCCCTCCGGGCACGTCAGGCCGCCTATATGGCTGATCTGGTGAGAGACCGCGCGGAAATCCTCTGGCATAGCGCCATTCTCCGCGCCCTGATTGCGGCAGGCGCGGTGCCGGGACTGGAACAAACACCCACGCCACGCCCCACCCAGCCCGGACCGTTAACCGGTCCCGCCCCGGCAGAGAGCGAAACCCTGCATGAGCCGGACATGCCCCACACCCGGCAGCCGGGGGAGGCACTGCGTATCCCTGAAATGGTGTCCGCTTCCCGCAGCAGCGGCGGACCGATGCCATGAGCAGACATGCTCAGCCCACCTATTTTTATGCCTTGTCCTGCAGAGCCTCCATGCAAAAAGCCAGAGTCATTTTTGAAAAACCCGCAGCCCAGATCATCATGTCTCTTGCTGTCGCTTTGCTGAGTCTTCCGGTCCTGCCCATCAGTGCGCAGGCTGAAGAGACCAGCCTCTCTCCCCTGACCCTGTCCGCCGAAGCGGTCCGGAATGAGGGGCTGCGCGTGGTCCCAGTCACACGGGGCACACTGGCGCATAGTGTGCCTGCCATGGCCCGCGTTCTGCCGGATACAACTCGCACCGTCACCCTCCATACAGCAGGGGACGGGAAAGTGCTGTCTGTGCTGGTTCTTCCGGGGCAGAATGTCAAAACCGGTCAGCCGCTCGTGACTTATCAGAACCACACACTCCATCTGGCCCGCCTGCAGGAGGCGCAGACACGCGCCGCCCTTGCCGCCGCCAGAGCGGATCAGGCCAATGCCTCCGCCGCGTATGACCGCGCCCGTGCGCTGGCGGGCACGACGGTCTCTGTGGGAGAAATGCGCAGACGGCTGGCCGTGCTGAAAGAAACACAGAACGCGGTTGCAACCCATGAGGCTGAACTGGGTGTGCTGGCGCATCGCTTACAGGAAGAATACACCTCTCCCACGGAAAAACATGGAGAGGATGAAACCTCGACCATCATTTCCCCGGTAGACGGCACGATCACGCAGGTTGAAACGGCGGTCGCGGCTGATGTCGCGCCCCCTCAACCCCTGCTGACAGTGAGTGACACGGCCCATGTCTGGGTTGTGTCCGACGTGCCGCCACAGGATGCGCAGATGCTGGTGCCCGGCGGCAGGCAGGAGACATTCCTCCCGCCCGCGGGTGATGCCCCGTCTTCTCCGGCCCTGCAGTCCACCATTGCGACCATTGAGACTGCCGCAGACCCGGCAACCGGGCTGGTGCGTGTGCTGAGCCGCGTTGCCAACCCGGCAGGACATTTACGCCCCGGCATGATGCTGAACAGCCTTCTGCAAACAACGCAGACAGGAACAGGCCTGCTTGTGCCGGCACAGGCGGTTCAGAACATTGGCGGCCAGACAGTCGTTTTTGTGCAGACAGCCCCGGAGCATTTTCAGCCCACACCTGTCCGCACCGGGATGGAAGACAATGACACAACCCTTGTTCTGTCCGGGCTGAAACAGGGGGATCAGGTTGTGAGTGATGGCAGTCTGGCTCTCAAAGCCATGGTGATCCTGCCCGGTATGGATGCGGACTGAGCCTGTGCGCAGCATTTTTGAAAAACTCAATCAGGCCCGCTTTCTGCTTCTGGCCTCTCTGGTCCTGCTCATGGCGGGCGGCTGCCTTGCTCTGTCCGGTCTGCCGGTGGAGGCCGTGCCGGATATTTCCCCCCAGCAGGTGCTGGTTTCTGCCGTTGCCCCCGGTCTGGCGACGGAAGAAGTGGAAAAGCTGATTACTTTTCCAGTGGAAAGCAGCATGGCGGGTATTCCGGGTGTAAAAGACCTACGCTCCGTCTCCCGCTCCGGGGTTTCGGTCGTTTATATCCAGTTTCAGGATACGTCCGATATCAATCTGGACCGTACCCGCGTGACCGAACGTATGGCGCAGGCCCGTGCCATGCTGAGCATTCCCGGCGTCACCCTGAATATGGGGCCCCTGACAACCGGCATGGGCGAGATTTTCCAGTTTCAGCTTAAAGGTCCCAGCGTATCGCTCATGGAGCTTAACCGCCTGATGAACTGGTCGGTGGCCCCGCAGCTCAAACTTGTGCCGGGTGTGGCGGAGGTCAATATTGGCGGCGGCGCTGAAGAAACCTGGAAGATCACGCTCGACCCGACCCGCCTGCTGGCCTATGGCCTGTCCGCAGGGGATGTGTACCGCGCTATTGATGCCAGTAACGCCGCAGCCGGTGGCGGCTGGATTGAGCACCATGCCGAACAGCAGGTGGTGGCCGGGCGCGGTCTTTTACGGTCCCTGCACGATTTTGGGGCCATTACCGTCAAAACCGGGCCGGGAGGCACGGCCATCCGCCTGCGGGATCTGGGCCGTATCAGCACCGGGCCGCGCACCCGTCTGGGTGCCGTCACCCGTGATGGTGGCGGAGAAATTGTAACCGGCGTGGTGATGATGGAAAAAGGGGCGAGTTCCGATGCCACGCTGGCAGGCATCCGGGCCGCCCTGCCTGCTATCACGCAGTCCCTGCCAAGGGGTGTCACACTCGATCCTTTTTATAACCGTGCAATGCTGACCAGCCGCACCATTGCCACGGTGCGTGAAAATCTGCTGATCGGCGCGGCACTTGTCGTCGCAGTTCTGCTGGCGGTGATTGGCAGTCTGCGGGCCTCCCTGCTTATTGCGTCCGTTATCCCGTTTGCACTGGTCTGCGCCATGACGGGCATGCGGGTATTTGGCATTTCCGCCAATCTGCTCAGTCTGGGCGCGATTGATTTCGGCATGATTGTGGATAGCTCACTGGTGGTGGTCGAGCACGTCCTCAGCCGCCGCCTGCGGGAACCTGATGCGCCGTTTGGCGCATTGGTCCGCTCTTCCGCAGAGCAGGTGATGCGGCCTGTCAGTTTCGCCATTCTTGTTATCATCATGGTCTATCTGCCAGTGCTGACACTGGAGGGGATTGAAGGCCGGATGTTCCGCCCCATGGCGCAGACCGTCATTATGGCGCTGGCGGCCTCCCTGCTGTACTGCGTGGTGTGGATTCCAGTCCTGTGCGTGTCCGTTCTGCGGACAGCCCATGTTCCGCATGAAACACGCCTGATAGCATGGCTGCGCAGGCACTATCAGCCCTTCTTCTCCCTCTGTGCCCGCAGACCGAAGCTCCTGATTGGCAGCAGTCTGGCCATTTGTCTGCTGGCCGCCGGACTGGCCATGACACTGGGCAGCGAATTTGTGCCGCAACTGGAGGAAGGCGCTCTGGCGCTACACGCCATGCGCCTGCCCTCTGCCTCCCTGAGCACCGTGCTACATACCGTGCAGCAGCAGGAAAAGCTGATTAAAAGTTTTCCCGAGGTGGAAACTGTTGTCAGCAATACCGGCACCGCCGCCATCCCGACGGACCCTATGGGCCAGAATGAAACTGACAGCTTCATTCTGCTCAAACAGCCCATGACCGGACGCTCACAGGCCGAACTGGTTACGGCGCTGAATGCTTCTTTGCAAAAAAATCTGCCTGATGCTTTGTATTCCTGGAGCCAGCCCGTGCAGATGCGCATGGATGATCTGCTCTCCGGCGTGCGCACCCCCATTGCCATCTCCATTTTCGGGGATGATCTGCCAACCCTCACCCGCCTTGGGGAACAGGTTGTCAAAGCGCTTAACACCGTGCGCGGTGCGGCGGATGTCATGGCGGAAGATGAGGGCGCGGTGCCGTTTGTGCATATCGACGTCAACCGGGAAAATGCCGGTCGCCTGAATGTCCGCGTGCAGGATATTCTGGATATGGTGGAAGCCGTCGGCGGGCATATCGGCCGCCCCGTGACGGCGGAAAACGCTCTTATCGCCACGCAGGCCCAGCTTGACCCGGCATGGACTGGTTCCCTGAGCGCACTCGCGACGCTGCGGGTTCCGCAGGCAGACGGGCGCGGGACGGTGCTGCTCTCTCAGGTTGCGGATATTCGCCAGCAGGACGGGCCACCGCGTATCAGCCGCGATGATATCCGGCGGCGTGTTGTCATACAGGCCAATGTGCGCGGGCGGGATCTGGCATCTTTTGTGGCAGATGCACAAAAGACCGTGCAGCGCACCGTCCCGCTTCCGCACGGCTATACCCTGCGCTGGGACGGACAGTTTAAAAACCTTCAGTCTGCCTCAAAAAGGCTGGCTCTTGTCGTGCCCATTGCCCTGACCCTTATTTTCCTGCTGCTGGTTGCGGCCCTTGGCACCGTCAGGCTGGCGCTTCTGGTGTTCTGCAATCTGCCACTGGCGGCCTCCGGCGGCATTTTTGCGCTCGTGCTGCGCGGGCTCCCTTTCAGTATTTCCGCAGGAATTGGGTTTATTGCGCTGTTTGGTGTGGCGGTGCTGAATGGCGTGGTGCTTGTCAGCACGGCGGAGCAGATCCGCCGCCGGGGCGCTGGTGCGGCCCGCGCCGGATTTACAGCCGCCAGAGAACGCTTCCGCCCGGTGATGGCCACAGCGCTTGTCGCCAGTCTGGGCTTTTTTCCCATGGCCTTTTCCGCCTCCGCCGGGGCGGAAGTGGAACGCCCGCTGGCCAGTGTGGTGATTGGCGGGCTGGTGACCTCCACCCTGCTGACATTGTTTGTTTTGCCTCTGCTCTATGCACGTTTTATGAAGGACAAAAGCCGCCCGGAAGAGGATACCAGCCCCTATGCGCATCCTGATTGTGGAAGATGAGCCCCATCTGGGGGCAGCCGTGCAGGAACGGGTGCGGCAGGCAGGCCACACGGTAGACTGGTTTACCACGCTGGAAGATGCACGCGCCGCTCTGGCCGCCGTGCAGTATGATGTGCTGCTGCTGGACCTGGGGCTGCCAGACGGCAGTGGGCGAACTTTACTACGGGAAATCCGCCAGACATCCTCGCCGCTGGCTGTGCTGATCACCACGGCGGAAGATCAGGTGAGTGACCGTATTGCCGGACTTTCCGATGGGGCGGATGATTATCTGGCAAAACCCTATGATCTGGATGAACTGGTTGCCCGCATTACCGCCGTCGGACGCCGCTACCGGCCACTGGTCGATAATCGCCTGAAAGTCGGCGATATCGAGATTGATCTTGAACGCTCCCGCCTGACGCGGGACGGACAGGCCATTGATCTGACCGCGCGGGAATGGGCACTCGTGGAACTGCTGGCGCGCAGGCCGGGCGCCATCTGCTCGCGCGAGCGGATAGAAGATGCGCTTTATAATCTTGAAGAAGAAATTGGCAGTAACACCATAGAGGTTTTTGTCAGCCGCGTGCGCAAAAAACTCGGCGCAGACATTATCCGCACGGTGCGCGGCCGTGGCTACTGCCTTGAACAGCCCGCCAGCGCATGACATCCGCACCTCCCCCACCTCCGCGCACCATCCCACACCCATGGCCGCAGAGTTACGCTCTTCTATGAACACTTCAGAAACCCCGGACCCGCACACCCTGCCTGCCTCTGCGGGTAAACCTGCACGCCCATGGCGGCTGGCAACACGGCTGATCCGGGGTGTGACAGGCGTGGTGGTTGGCTGCCTTGCCATTGTCACGCTCATGACAGCCGGTTTTACAAAATATGAAATTACGGAACGGCTGGATGACTCCCTGCAGGAAGTCGGGGAGCGGCTGCAATTTGCGGTGCTGGCCCTCAAACAGCAGGTACCGGGGCAGGATGTTGCGCATCTGTCCGATATTAAACCAACATCTCTGGCTTACCAGATTACCGATACGGCAGGCCATGTTCTGCTCCGCTCCTCCAACGCGCCTGCGCGGCGGTTTGATGTTCCGCTATCGGGCGGGTTTTATATGCTCCCGCAGTTCCGGGTTTATGTGACCCCGGCTGCACAGACCGACCGGTTTATTCTGGTGGGAGAACCACGCCTGCACCGCACACAGGCCACGCACCGCGCCATTCTGATTGCCGTGGTGCCCATTATCGGCTCTGTGCCCTGTATCTGGCTGCTGGTGATCTGGATTGTGCGGCGGGGGCTGCGCCCTCTTGTGCGGTTGCAGGATGAAATTCGTGAACGT
This sequence comes from Drosophila nikananu, assembly GCA_008042635.1. NCBI lineage: Eukaryota > Metazoa > Arthropoda > Insecta > Diptera > Drosophilidae > Drosophila > Drosophila nikananu. The sequence continues at coordinate 39,409 of VNJV01000519.1, read as the reverse complement.
GGCAGCGGCAACCTCACCCCTGTGCCAGAACTGTCGTTGCCGGTTGAACTGTCCGCCATTCAGGTCGCGGTGAATTCCCTTCTGGAGCGTTTGCAAAAAGCCCTTTCTGCGGAACGCGCTTTTGCCGCCAATGCCGCGCATGAACTCCGCAACCCAATTGCCGCTTTGCTGGCGCAAGCCCAAATGCTGCGCGCTGCGGCACAAGACACATCCCCTGCATCCGCAGCGGCAGAACATACAAACGCCGCCCCCGACAACACGCCACGCCGAGCAAATACGGCAGATACCACCCAGCGGCTGGATACGCTGATCAGCCAGACCCACCGGCTGAGCCGGACAGTAGAAAAGCTCCTGCAACTCTCCCGCGCGGTGGCTGGCACGGCCTTACGGCGCGATCGGTTTGACCTGCTGCCCGTCCTGCATGTTGTGGCGGACGAACTGGACCGGCCAGACCATGCCTCCCCGCGTATTGTGATTGAAACGGGCGCTCTGAACACGCTGGATGTACTGGGGGATCTGGATGCCGCAGGGATTTTGCTGCGTAATCTTCTGGAAAATGCCCTCCGTTATAGTCCGCAAGGGTCTGCCGTACAGGTGCATGTTACCGCCACGGCGGCCCTCCCACCCTGCTGCCATGCAGAAGGCCCTGCCCCCTCCGGTCAGGCTGCGGTGTTTGAACACGGTGCCTGCGTGACAATCCAGAATCTCTGCGCGCCGCTTGCCCCGGATCTGCTCAACCGGCTGACAGACCCGTTTGTGCGCGGCAATGCCAGCGCGGAGGGCAGCGGTCTGGGGCTGGCCATTGCGCGCACCATCGCGCGACAAATGGCAATCCGTATGGATCTGTTCTCCCCCATACCGGGGCAGAATACCGGATTTATGGTGCAACTGACGTTTCAGAAAGCCGCTGGCCGCCTCTGAAAGAGTCAGACAACAAAACGCCGTGCTCCGCAAAGGCTAAACAAGCCTCACAAAGCACGGCGTCAGAAAATTCAGAGACCCTAAGGTTCAACCGGGCGGGTTAGCCGATTTTTGCGAGGCCACCCATATAAGGCCGCAGAACCTCTGGCACCGTAATGGAGCCATCTTCATTCTGGCCGTTTTCCATCACGGCTATCAGCGTACGCCCGACAGCCAGACCAGAGCCATTCAGCGTATGCACAAACACCGGTGCCCCGCCGCCCTGTGGGCGGAAACGGGCATTCATACGGCGGGCCTGAAAGTCCCGCGTGTTGGAGCAGGACGAAATTTCACGCCATGCGGCCTGCCCCGGCAGCCATGCCTCAAGGTCAAACGTCTTGGCTGCGCCAAACCCGGTATCCCCCGTGCACAGCAGCACCCGGCGATAGGCCACACCCAGCTTTTCCAGAATGCTTTCCGCACAGCGCGTCATGCGCTCATGTTCGGCTTCACTCTCTTCCGGCGTAGTGACGGAAACCATTTCCACTTTTTCAAACTGATGCTGGCGCAGCATCCCGCGCACGTCCCGCCCGGCAGAACCGGCCTCACTCCGGAAGCACTGGCTGAGTGCCGTCATCCGGCGCGGCAGGGTGGCAGCGTCCAGAATGTCCCCGGCAACAGAGGCCGTCAGCGGCACTTCCGCCGTGGGGATCAGCCAGCGCCCATCTTCCGTGCGGAAGGACTGATCAGCAAACTTCGGCAACTTGTCCGTGCCATACATGGCGGCATCATTCACCAGCACCGGCACCTGAGTTTCCTCATAGCCGTTTTCATCCGTGTGCTGGTCCAGCATAAACTGCCCCAGCGCACGCGCCAGACGGGCCAGCGCCCCACGCAGCACCACAAAGCGCGCACCGGAGAGTTTGGAGGCCGTGCCAAAATCCATCAGCCCAAGGGCTTCCCCCAGTTCAAAATGCTGGCGGGCCGTAAAGCTGAAGTCCGGCGGCGTGCCCCAGACATGCTGGATCACGTTGGCTGTTTCATCCGGGCCTTCCGGCACGGAGGGGTCAAGCCGGTTGGGCAGGCTGGCCAGAACCTCATTGCTCTGGCCTTCCAGATCCGCCACCCGCAGTTCCAGATGTTCCATGTCAGAACGCAGGGTAATAGCTTCAGCTTCCAGCGCGCTGCTATCCTCGCCAGTGCGTTTCAGCGCGCCAATCTCCCGTGCCAGCGCTTTCCGACGGGCCTGCTTTTCCTGCAGGGCCGTCAGGGCCAGACGCCGTTCTTCATCCCATGAGACAAGCTTCTGCGCGACAGGGGCAATCCCGCGACGGGCGAGATCGGCATCAAAAGCGGCAGGGTCTGCGCGCAGGGCGCGGATATCATGCATGGGTCAGGAAGCCTCTTGCTCTGGAGTGGTCTCTTCAGACAGCGGGTCCAGCTTTGTTTTTGGTTCAACAAGCCGGGCTGCCAGAATGGAAATTTCGTAAAGAAGGACGAGCGGCACCGCCAGCCCGACCTGAGTAATCACATCCGGCGGCATCAGAATGGCGGCAATCACAAACGCCCCCACAATGGCATACCGGCGGAAGCGCCTGAGCATATCCGCGGTTACAATCCCTACCCGTGCCAGCAGGGTGAGCACCACAGGCAGCTCAAACGCAACACCAAACGCCATGATCAGCTTCATGACGAGTGAGAGATATTCAGACACTTTGGCCTGGAGCTCAATCTGCACCCCGCCAGAACTGCCCGGCGTCTGGAAAGAGAGGAAGAACCGCCATGCAATGGGGAAAATGAAGTAATAAGCGAGCGCCGCGCCCAGCAGAAACAGGATGGGCGTTGCAATCAGAAACGGGGCAAACGCCCGCTTTTCTGACCGGTACAAACCGGGGGCAATAAAAATCCATGCCTGAATGGCGATAATGGGGAAGGACATGAACGCCGCCCCAAAAAACGCCACGCGAATATAGGTGAAAAAGGCCTCATAGAGAGCGGTGTAAATCAGATGCGGCTGCTCACCCTGCTGCCGCATGATCTCGCCCAGCGGCCGCGCCAGAAAGAGGTAGATATCACCCGCAAAATGGTAACAGAGCGCAAAACACACCAGAAAGGCCGCACCAGACCATAAAAGCCGGCGGCGCAGTTCAAGCAGATGGTCAATCAGCGGCATCGGCTGATCGTGAATCGGATCATCCTGCAGGGGTTCGTTCTCCTTCATAGCCCGCGTCCGGCTCCCATGTCCGCATCAGCCTCTCCGGAATAATCCCCTGCGGGCGGGCTCCCGGCGGGGAGGCTTCCTGCCTGCTGGCCCGGCACCGCTGGCCCCGGAGCTACCCGGCGCTGCCCGTGCATCAGCCGGACAGGGGGCAGGATGGCGGGCGGGAAAAGCCGCTCACGTTCCTTGATAATGCGGCGCACATGGTGCGGCGGCAGTTCCGCCGGAGCGTCCACCACTTCATCTTCCACCAGCGGATTCAGGTCCTCCAGCGCGTGGCTGCTCACCGCTGTAGGCGGCAGACTGGGCAGGCCGACGCTTCGTTCTTCCAGCATGGCGGTTGAACCACCTGCTCCACCGGACAAGCCTGCGGGGCGCGGCGGCGTATCCAGAGCGCGCGGGCCTGCGGGGCGGACGCCTGATGGTTCCTCAAAAGACCGTGCCAGTGTGCCATCACCATCAATGGCTTTCATGATACGGCCACGCACGTTCAGGTTGCGCAGGTCGCGCACATGGTCCCGCACTTCCGTCAGGTCCGCCTCGCGCACCATTTCATCGACGTGGGACTGGAACTCGCTGGCCATTTTGCGCGCTTTTTTGACAAAGCCCGCCAGACCCCGGATGGCCACAGGCAGATCCTTCGGACCAATGACGACCAGCGCCACCGCCCCTATCAGCGCAATTTCCGACCAGGCAAAATCAAACATCCGCAGGACTACCCTTCAGCATGGACGCAGATCTATCACGACCGCTCCGGCTCGGAAACCGTTGCGGTGGCGGCATCTGCCTGTTGTCCGGGAGTTGCCTCCTCAGGCGCAGGCTCTGCATCCGGTTCCGGAGCTGCCTCAGCACTGGTCATTGCCTGTTCCGCAGGCGTGACATCCAGATCTGCTTCACCCTGAACGCCTTCTGCCGCGTCCTGCACGTTGTCCCCACCAGATGCGTCACCCTCCTGATCCTGTGCCACAGCCGGTGCGGATTTGCTGGCGGAGGTCAGGGTATCGGGCACGTCCACCAGCAATTCTTCACGCCGGGGCAGGTCTGACAGCGCCCGCAGGCCAAAATGCCGCAGGAAATCGGGCGTTGTGCCCCACAGCACCGGACGGCCCGGCACTTCCTTGCGCCCACGCGGGGCAACCAGCGATGCTTCAATCAGCGTATCCAGAACCGTCTGGCCAAGGCTGACACCGCGAATTTCTTCAATTTCCACACGTGTACAAGGCTGGTGATAGGCAATAATGGCCAGCGTTTCCATAACGGCGCGCGGCAGGCGACGCGGCTTTTCCAGCACGCGCGTCAGGGCTGGGGCCAGATCTGGCGCGGTGCGAAACTGCCAGCCCCCCGCCACCTCAACCGGCTGCACGCCACGCCCCTCATACTGCGCGACAAGTGCCGCCATCACAGAGGCGACAAACGCGCCCAGATCGTCCACTCCGTCCGGCACAAGCTGACGCAGTTCCAGCAATTCTGCCATACGCCGCAGACTGACAGGCTCGGTGCCTGCAAAAATCAGAGCCTCCGCCAGACGCACAGCATCCTCCGGAACAGCAACGGCCCCTCCGGCATCATCCGGCACAGTGCCAGACAAAGCGGCCACAATCCCGTCTTCATCCTTCCCGGACTGGATGGCGTGCGGCATCTGCGCTGGTTCTTCGCTCATCGGGTCTCCCTGTCTGTGTTCCGTGCGTCGTAACCGGGCCGCTGTTCAGGCATCATGCGTCTCATCCTCCGGCACATCGTCCTGCACCTCCTGCGGGCGCAGAAGAATTTTGCCGAATGTTTCATCCTGCCTGAGTTCCAGCCGGCCACTTTTTGCCAGTTCCAGCCCGGCAATCAGGGTGCCCGCAACGGCAGCCCGGCGCTGGCGCATGGCTTCCTCCCCCACCCCTTCTTCCGGCAACTGCTCGGGCAGAAACGCATCCAGACTATTCCAGCCCGGCGGCGTTTTTCCCAGCAGGCGTGTCAGGCGGGAAAGCGCATCCTGCACGGTCCAGAACCGGATGGTGCGCGGGGCGTAAATCCGCTTCCGGGCTGTGCGCCGCATCGCCGCCATATAAGCGCGCATCAGTTGCGGCATATCAAGCGCCAGACCGGAGCGGTCAATTTCAATCAGGGTTTCGCCCTCGCCACGGGCAAACACATCCCGGCCCAGACGCGGCCGCGTTTCCAGCCACCGGGCCAGTTCCGTCATGCAGGCCAGCTCAATCAGCCGTTCCTGCAACAGTTCGGCAGCATCTTCCCCTTCCGCCGCCAGATCATCTTCCGCAGGCAGAAGCAGGCGGGATTTCAGCCAGGCCAGCCACGCTGCCATCACCAGCCAGTCCGCCGCCAGTTCCAGCCGCACTTTGCGGACGGACTCCACAACCGCCAGATATTGTTCCACCAGTTGCAGGATGGAAATGCGGGAGAGGTCAACCTTCTGCGCCCGCGCCAGATCAAGCAGCAGATCAAGCGGGCCTTCAAACCCATCCAGTGACAGCAAGGGCACACGCGGCACCCCGCCCTCCGCCGTGACCGGGGCAGACCCATCCAAAGCCCCTGCCTGATCAGGCAGAGGCTCCGATGTTTCCAGCTCTGGCGCGCTGTCCGGCGGCTGCGGAGCATCCATTCTGTCTGCCCTTAATGGACCTGAGTGCAGCCCAGCCCGCGTTCCCGCACGGCACTACAGAAGCTCCGCGTTTCCGCCACGGACGCAAAACCACCAACCCGCAGACGGTAGAAGATTGCGTTATCGCGCTGCACCTTCTCAATCACCGGAGTACGGTCCGCAAACAGGGTCGAATAGTGCGTTTTAAGGCGGCTCCACTCCTGCTGCGCCTGCGCTTCACTCTGAAGGGCAGCTAACTGAACACGGAATTTTCCCCCTGTGGCGGCAGGCGGTACCGGCGCACTCGCAGGGGCCGCACTTGCAGCCGGGTGGCTTTCTTCCGGTTTCCGCGCAGCATCAGCATCCTCTGCCGGAGCCGTCTTTTTCGCGACGACCTTTGGCGGGATTTTGGCGGGCACCGGCGCGGCGGGAGCCGGGACACTGGCTGCCGTATCGCCCGCCGCAGAGTCATCCGCAACACCTGCACTGGAATCCGGCAGACTTTCAGGCTGCTGAGGCGCATCTGCCTGTGCCGCAGCCCCGGGAGCGGCCGGAGCAGCCGGTGCGGAAGCATCCCCGGCAGGAGCCGTGCCCTCTGGCGCTGCGGCAGGCGCTTTCGCCTGGTCCGCAGAAGCAGGGTTGCCCGCCGCAGCGCCGTCAGTCGCATCCGTTTTGGCGGCCTGCTGGCCGTACTGCGCAGCCAGCGCCCCCGGATTAGGCTTTTCCGGCGCTGGCACCGGATGCGCCTGCCCGTCATCCGCGTCCGGCGTGCTCAGGCCATCGACCTGCATTCCGCCCGGATCAACCGGTTTGGTCTTCATGGAAACCGGCGGCGGCCCCAGAACCGGAATGCCGCTCTGATGGTGGCCCATCAGCGCCCAGCCGCCGATGCCAAGCACCAGCAGGCCGCCGAGACCCGCAGCCCCGTAAACCAGTCTGCGGGTTCCGGTATCGCTGCTCAGAAACTGGGAAATCACGCTCCCACCCGCGCTCCCTGCGGGTGCGGCCGGACGGCGTGGCGGAGACGCATCATAATCCGTGCTCATGCGTTCCCGCGCACGGTTGATCCGCTCGTCAAAAGACCCTTTGTCGTTTTCACTCATTAACGCATCTCCTCCACAGGCTCTACGCCCATGACAGCCAGTCCGGACCGGATAACGGTTGCTGTTGCTGCAACCAGCGCCAGCCGTGCGCGGGTGGCGTCCGGCGCATCAGGCTGGAGGAAGCGCAGAGACGCATCATCCCGCCCACGGTTCCACAGCGCGTGGAAATCACCCGCCAGATCCGCAAGATAGAAGGCCACGCGGTGCGGTTCCCGCGCAAGGGCTGCGGATTCAACCAGACGCGGCCATTCTGCCATCCGGCGGACCAGCGCCATTTCTGCATCAGAATTCAGGCAATCCAGCGGCACGGCGGCCAGAGCCTCCGGTGTGACAGCGCCATATGTGCCTTCTTCCTGCGCAGCCCGCAACACGGAGCGGCAGCGCGCATGCGCGTACTGCACGTAAAAGACCGGGTTATCGCGCTTCTGCGCCACCACCAGATCCAGATCAAACTCCATCTGCGCATCGCTTTTGCGGGTCAGCATGGTGAAGCGCACGGCATCCTTGCCCACTTCATCAATCAGGTCCCGCAGCGTGACAAATGTGCCGGCGCGTTTGGACATTTTGACCGGCTGGCCATCCCGCAGAATATGCACAATCTGACACAGCACGACTTCCAGCGGCACGGTATCGTTCGTCACGGCGCGCACGGCGGCCTTCATGCGTTTGACGTACCCACCGTGGTCCGCGCCCCAGACGTCCACCATCATCTGCGCACCACGGGCCACCTTATCCGCATGGTAGCCAATATCATTGGCAAAGTAAGTATTAGTGCCGTCCGATTTGCGCATCGGGCGGTCCACATCATCCCCAAACTGGGTAGAGCGGAACAGGAGCTGCTCACGCTCTTCCCAGTCATCCGGCAGCTTGCCTTTGGGCGGCTCCAGCACGCCCTCATACAGCAGACCCTGTTTTTCCAGCGTGGCGATGGCCGCATCCGTCACACCATCCCGCAGCACCTGTGCTTCAGACGTAAAGACGTTCTGATGCACTCCAAGGGCCGCCAGATCATCCTTAATCGCCAGCAGCATCTGCGCCACGGCAAAGTCCCGCACGGTGTCCAGCCATGTCAGTTCCGGGGCCGGGTTTGCGCCGGGTTCCGCCAGATTGTCCCCATACTGGGCCATCAGCGCTTCCCCGACCGGGATCAGATACTCACCACGATATTGCAGGCCGGTGGGGGTCAGGGCGTCAAACGCCTCTTCCGTCACCGTCGTCCCCAGTGCCTGCAGGTAACGCCAGTACACAGCCCATGCCAGCGCCTTAACCTGCGCCCCGGCATCGTTGATGTAAAATTCCTTGGTGACGTCAAACCCGGCCTTGGCCATCAGGTTTGCCAGCGCATCCCCCACCACGGCCCCACGGCAATGGCCGACATGCATCGGGCCGGTCGGGTTGGCGGAGACATATTCCACATTTACCCGAACACCCGCGCCGGACTGCGACTCGCCATAGGCTTCCCCGGCTTTCAGCACGGCTGGCAGCGTGGCGCGCAGCACATCCGGGGTCAGGGTCATGTTCACAAAGCCCGGCCCGGCAGCTGCCACGCGGGCAACGCCTTCAACCTTTTCCAGCGCAGCCACCAGATCCGTTGCAATGTCGGCAGGCTTCCGGCGGGCCGCTTTGGCCAGCAGCAGAGCCGCATTGGTTGCCATATCCCCATGTGCGGGGTCACGCGTCGGGGTGACTTCCACACGGGCCAGCGTTTCTTCCGACACATCAGGCAACATCGCCCGAACGGCGGCCAGAACGTGGTGACGATAACGCTGGAACAAACAGTCTGACATTACACTCAAGATCCCAAAGAAAGCGGCAGAACCGCGTTTTCAGCCTGCTATGGACAGATCAGTCAACCGGCGATGTTCTTCCATCGCGTAGCGATCCGTCATGGAGGCAACATAATCGGCCACAGTCCGCCGTAATCCGGCGTCATCCCCCGCCAGTGCAGGCTCACGCCAGCCATCGGGCAGCAATCTGGGCGACTCCACCAGAATTGTGAAGAGCTCGGACGTCACACGCTTTGCCTTGTAAGTCATGCGGTTGACGCGCCAGTGCCGGTAAAGCTTTGCAAACAGGAACTTTCTGATCTCCTTGTTCGCGTCCGCCATGGCCGGGCTGAAGGCCACCACGGGTTCCGGCGCCGCGCGGATATCCTCCACACTCTGCGGCGCGAGCGCAGCCAGCCGCTTCCGGGTGCAGACCAGCACGTCCGTCGTCAGCGCATGGATCACGCGCCGGACCATTTCATGCCGGATGCGCTGCCTTTTATGCGGCGTACCCTCCGGCAGATCAGCCGCAAGCCTGCGCGCTTCCCGCAAGGCATCCCCCACCAGCGGCACATCCACCAGATCATCCAGCGAGAGCAGACCAGACTTCACGCCATCATCCAGATCATGCCCGTGATAAGCAATATCATCCGCCAGCGCGGCCACCTGCGCCTCGGCCGAGGCATAGGTCCCCAGATCCAGCGACCACTGCGCATCAATCTCGCGCAGGCGCTTGGACGGGTTGCGCACCGGGCCGTTATGTTTGGCCAGCCCTTCCAGCGTTTCCCATGTCAGATTCAGGCCATCAAACGCCAGATAACGGCGCTCCAGCAAAGTGACCTGCCGCAAGGCCTGCGTGTTGTGATCAAAGCCGCCCCACGGCTGCATCTGCGCGGCAAGAGCATCCTCCCCCGCATGGCCAAACGGGGTGTGGCCCAGATCATGCGCCAGCGCGACTGCCTCCGTCAGGTCCTCATCCAGCAGCAGATACCGCGCCATGGACCGCGCCACCTGAGCAACCTCCAGAGAATGGGTCAGCCGGGTGCGGAAAAAATCACCTTCATGGTTGATGAAGACCTGCGTTTTATATTGCAGGCGGCGGAAGCCGGAGGAATGTACCACGCGGTCCCGGTCCCGCTGCCAGGGGGAACGCGTGAGCGATTCCTCCTCCGCATGCAGGCGGCGGCCCCGGCCCGGCGCCATCTGCACGGCATAGGGGGCAAGAAATGTCTGTGACGCAGCCTGTAATCCCATAAGCCTTCTGGTCCTGCCTGCTCTGATGTGGGCGGTTGTGCCCTGCGCCCCCGTGAGGACGCACATTGCGCCCTATACACTAGGGCATCGCATGAAAATTGACCATGTTCCTCCACCCTGCCCCTTCAAACCGGGGCGTGCGCACGCTATCTAGAACCCATGACCCAGCCCCTGCCCTTTTCCGTCTCCGATGCCGCAGCCGCGCGCATTGCCCGCGTTATCGCCACACGCACCGCCTCTGCCTCCACAGAAGGGAAAGCGCCCCCCGCTGCCCTGCGCGTGGCGGTGGAAGCAGGCGGCTGCAATGGCTTTCAGTATCAGTTCAGACTGATCGGGCAGGACGATATTGCCGCGGATGATATCAGGCTGGACAAGGGCGAGGCGCTCGTGATTGTGGACCCGGTAAGCCTTGACCTGCTGGCCGGGGCGGAACTGGATTTTGCGGATAAGCTGATGGGCGCGCATTTTACGGTGAACAACCCGAACGCGGCGTCCTCCTGCGGGTGTGGCACGAGCTTTTCGGTCGCATGAAAATCGCAAGCTGGAACGTCAATTCCGTTCGCCAGCGTCAGGACCTGATTCTGGACTGGCTCAAGCGCACTGCGCCTGATGTGCTGATGATGCAGGAAATCAAATGCGAGACCGCGCAGTTTCCTGCCGAAATCTTTCGGGAGGCCGGATATGAGTGCGCCGTGGTTGGCCAGAAATCCTATAACGGGGTTGCCACACTGGTGCGGGGCGCGTTTGAAACCACCAGTGACCATCTGCCTGGTTTTGAAAACCCCGCGGCCCGCTACGTGGAAGTGCGCACGCAGGGGGTGACCCTCGGCAATCTCTACCTGCCCAACGGCAACTCCGGCGGCGCGGACGGCTACGCAACCAAGCTGGCTTTTTTTGAAGCCCTTGCCCATCGCGCCCAGAGCTTTCTGCATGCCGATACAGATTTTGTGCTCGCCGGAGACTATAACGTCTGCCCGACGCCGGAAGACTGTGCCCCCGGCGCACTGGGGCCGGATGATGCCCTCGTGCGGCCGGAAAGCCGGGCCGCATGGCGCAGACTGGTCTGGCTTGGGCTGACGGATGCCCTGCGCGCCGTCCATCCTACCGGCACAGCCTATACATTCTGGGATTATCAGGCCGGAGCCTGGCAGCGCGACAGTGGCCTGCGGATTGACCATGCCCTTCTCTCCCCCCGCATTGCAGAACGGCTGCTTGATGCGCACCCGGATAAGGAAGAGCGCGCGATGGAACGCCCGTCCGACCATGTTCCGCTGATTGTGACGCTGAAAGACCCGGCTCCCGCAGCCTGACCCTACCCCAAGTAAAATCACCCGCGCTCCGCGGGACGCAAGACGGAGTTTGCCATGAGTGCAGCCCCCCAGACCCTTCTTTCCATGGCGCAGGCTGTTGCAGAAGGCACGCTCCGTAGCCGGGACCTGATAGAGCAGGCACTCGACCGCATTACGGACGCGCACGGAGAAGGCGCCCGCACCTTTGTCGCCGTGCATGCCGAGGCAGCCCGTGCTGCGGCGGATGAGAGTGATCAGCAACGCAGGCAGGGTCGCCCCGTGCCCGCGCTCTCCGGCCTGCCTGTGTCCGTTAAAGACCTGTTTGATGAAGCCGGGTCTGTCACCAGAGCGGGCTCCCGCGTATTGGAACACGCCCCTGCCGCCACGCAGGATGCCCCGGCTATTGCCAATCTGCGCAAAGCGGGGCTGATTTCCATTGGCCGCACGAACATGACGGAGTTCGCGTTCTCGGGCGTGGGCATTAACCCGCACACCGGCACACCTGCCAACCCGTGGGACAGAGCCAGTCGGCGTATTCCCGGAGGCTCTTCCTCAGGGGCAGCCATTTCCGTCACGGATGGTATGGCCGCAATCGGGATCGGGAGTGACACCGGGGGGTCCTGCCGTATCCCTGCTGCCCTCACCGGTCTGACGGGTTACAAACCAACAGCCTCACGAATTTCCACCGCAGGCACTGTTCCACTGTCCTTCACGCTGGATTCCATTGGTAGTCTGGGCCGTACGGTCTCCTGCTGCCGGATGGCCGACCGCGCTCTGTCCGGGCAGGCCGTAACGCTGACAGATACCGCTGAGCCCGGCACAAACAGCGCACCCCGTTTGGCTGTCTTGCGCACATACGTCACCAAAGACATCGATGAGACCGTAGCCCGAACCTACGAGCAAGCGTTGCGGCGGCTTGAACAGGCGGGCGCAATACTGACCGACATTACGTTCCCGGAACTGGACACTTTGCCGGATATCAACAGGCTCGGCGGCTTTCCCGCCCCCGAATCCCTGACATGGCATGCCAGACTGATTGAACACCACGCCGATCTTTATGATCCGTTTGTTCTAAAGCGTATTTTGCGCGGCAGGGAACAGACGGCTGTCGACTACATCACGCTCAGACTACGCCGCGATGCCCTCATTACCCGAGCCGCCGAAAGACTGGACGGGTATGACGCCATCCTGATGCCAACAACGCCCATTATCGCCCCCTGCATTGACGCTCTGCACGATGATGGGATTTACGCCGCCACCAACCTGCTGCTGCTGCGCAACCCGACCCTCACCAATTTTCTGGATCGCTGCGCCATCAGCCTCCCCTGCCATAAACACGGGGAGGCCCCTGTCGGCCTTATGGCGATGGGGCAGCATAGGGGAGATGAGCGGCTATTTGCTGTCGCCACATGGATGGAACAGGCACTGGAGACTATCAGACAATGAGATGGTTCAGATCACGCCTCGTTTGCCGCTTACTGGGGCATCGGTGGTCTGGCTGGACGCTCCAGCGTTCGTGGGACGGCAAACGCGACTTCCTCCACCGCCACTGCACACGCCCCGGCTGCCTCGCGACCGAGAAAAAAGCAGCCTGACAGGTGGAAATATTGATATTCCCTGCTACAGGTGGCGGACGCTCCCTCAGGCAGATGGCCCCATACCGGAGGATCAGAGGGTCCTCCTCTCAGTTTCAAGGGAGGCAGATTTGAAGAAAACCATTCCGGCCGCGCTGGCACTTCTTCTGGTGTCCTCTGCAGCACAGATCCCTCTGCCAGCCTTGGCGGCGCAAGTAGCAGAACCCAACGAATCTTCTGAAAATACCCCGGCGGCTCCTGACCAAACGGCAAAGCATAACGCGGAAGCCATCGTCATTATGAAGGCAGAGATCGGCAAGGACGGACGCAACCTGAACTGCCGCATTATTCACAGTGAAAAACCGGAACTCGACGATATTTCGCTCGATTATTGCCGCAACACAAAATACCGCCCCCCGATCCGCAACGGCGTGCCTGTCAAAGAGCACGACCACCTGATCACGGTAAAATACGGCACCGATAACTAATTCAGTTTTGCCTGCAAGATAGCAGGCCATGCGCTGTGTCAGACCGGGCGCTCTGCCCGGCCTGACACAGTGGTTCAGCCATGTGTTGGCATAACAAATTCCGCACCAGAGCGAATGCCTGCGGGCCACCGCTGCGTCACGGCTTTCATGCGGGTAAAGAAACGCACCCCTTCCGGCCCATGCATGTGGTGGTCTCCAAACAGGGAGTCTTTCCAGCCCCCGAAAGAGTGGAACGCCATCGGCACAGGAATAGGCACGTTCACCCCAACCATTCCGGCTTTTACAGAATGTGCAAATGTTCTGGCGGCGTCTCCATCCCGCGTGAAAATGGCAGTCCCGTTTCCAAACGGGCTATCATTGATCAGCTTGAGAGCTGCATCAAAATCCGGCGCACGCATAACGCACAGAACTGGCCCGAAAATTTCTTCGCGGTAAATGTCCATCTCCTGCGTCACGTGATCAAAAAGTGAGCCCCCGATAAAAAATCCGCCTTCATGGTCTTTCACTTTTACCGTGCGCCCGTCCACCACCAGTGTTGCCCCCTGACTGACGCCGGACTCCACCAGTCCGGTCACGCGGGCCAGATGCTGTGCCGTAACAAGAGGGCCCATCTCACTGGCGTCATGCGTGCCGTTTCCAATGGTAATGGCCTTTACCTTTTTCTCCAGCTCTGCAACCAGTTTATCCGCAACCGGCCCAACCGCCACGGCGACGGAAATAGCCATACAACGCTCCCCCGCGGAACCGTAGGCCGCACCAATCAGCGCATCGACCGTTTTATCCAGATCACAGTCCGGCATGACAAGCGCATGGTTTTTCGCACCACCCAGCGCCTGAACGCGTTTCCCGTGCGCTGTCCCTGTTGCATAAACATGCTGGGCAATCGGCGTGGACCCCACAAAGCTGACCGCCGCAATATCCGGATGTTCCAGAATGGCGTTCACCATATCCTTATCTCCATGCACAACCTGAAAAACACCGTCAGGCAGACCAGCTTCTTTCAGAATTTCCGCCAGCAGGACGGACGCAGACGGATCACGCTCGGAAGGCTTCAGAATAAAGCAGTTGCCCGTTGCCAGAGCCATAGGCGCCATCCATAACGGCACCATCACCGGAAAGTTAAAGGGGGTGATCCCCGCAGCAATCCCGACAGGCTGACGCATAGTCCAGGCATCAATCCCGCGCCCGACCTGCTCTGTATATTCGCCCTTCAAAAGCTCCGGCACGCCAGTCGCAAATTCCACAACCTCCAGACCACGGGTGACTTCTCCCTTCGCATCAGACAGGATTTTTCCGTGTTCCGATGTAATCACAGCGGCAAGATCATCCATCCGCTGTTCAATAAGATCCCGCGCACGGAACAGGACACGCGCGCGCGCCAGAGGGGGCGTTTCTGCCCAAGCGGGAAAGGCTGCTTTGGCTGCCGCAACTGCCGCATTCAGATCATCCTGTGTGCCCAGAACAACTTTTTTAGTGACCTCGCCGGTCGCAGGGTTAAAGACGTCGCCGGTGCGGGTGCCCGTTCCCGGCATAGATTTTCCACCGATGATGTGATGCACTGTCTGCATTGGTTTTATCCTTTTGTGTGACCGAGGCTCAGCCTTCGCTCATGGCTTCATGTGAGAGGGAGACAATCTGTGTGCGCTCACCTTTGCGCACCGTCAGTGTTTCAGGCACCCAGAACAGGGTGATAAAGAAGCCGATCAGGCACAGCCCCATGGGGTAAAGCAGCCCGGCATAAGGATTTCCGGTTTCCGTCACCAGCCAGAGGCTCACCAGCGGCAGGAAGCCGCCAAAAATCCCGTTCCCAATATGGTAAGGAACCGAAATTGAGGTGTACCGCACATTGGCGGGAAAGCTTTCCACAATAAACGCGCCGTAGGGGCCATAAACAGCCGCCGCAATCACAACCAGGACGAACACACAGGCGGAAATCGTCGGATAGCTGGTGTTTTCAGGCGTAATTGCGTGGCGGATGATAGAGAAAATGGGGATATAAAACACAACCGCCGCAGCCATACCGGCCAGAGAGAGGCGTTTACGCCCAATTCTGTCAGACAAAGCGCCAAACAGCACAAAGAAGGGGACCCCCAGAAACGCCCCGATCGCGACGGAAAGTGTGGCTGGAAGAAAAGGCACTTTCATAAAAGTCTGAATGTAATACAGGGCATAAAACTGTGCGGTATAAAACGTGACCGCCTGCGCGCAGGCCACGCCAAACAAGAACAGGAGAATACGCCGCGCGTTACCGGGGATGCGGAACGTATCCCGCACCGGTGATTTGGAAAGCTGACCCTGTTTATGCATATCGATAAAAACAGGCGATTCAGAAAGCCGGAGACGAATACGCACGGACACGAGCACCAGAACGAACGAGACCAGAAACGGCACCCGCCAGCCCCACACCCCAAACGCCTCTTCCCCCAGTGACAGACGCAGGGTCAGCACAATCCCCAGAGAGAGCACAAACCCGGCTGACGCCATGGCCTGAATATAGCTTGCCCATTTTCCGCGCTCCTGCGGCGGGGAGTGTTCCGCCACATAGGTCGCCGCCCCGCCATATTCCCCACCCAGCGCAAGCCCCTGCACAATACGCAGCACAACAAGCAGAACCGGGGCAGCGTATCCCGCTGTGGCAAAGGTCGGCAAAAGGCCAATGGCGGCCGTGGAGCAGCCCATGATAAGCAGAGTAGTCAGAAAGGTTTTTTTCCGCCCGACACTATCCCCCATATAGCCAAACAGCAGGCTGCCCAGAGGGCGCACGGCAAACCCGGTCGCAAAAGTCGCTACACTGATAAGGGTCGCCGCCACGCCGTCACCGGGAGGATAAAACAGACGGGCAAAGAAAATGGCCAGACTGCCGTAGAGAAAAAAATCATACCATTCAATTACGGTGCCAACGCTTGACGCCAGCACCAGAGAACGCATGGAGCGTGCTCCTTTCGGGTGGGTTGTCATTGTTCCATTCTCCTGACAGGCATTTTGTTGTTTTTATAGATGGCCCATCTGCCTATGCCCGGCCTCAGGCCCAGACTTTCTGATACAGTTCCACGATCTCTGCGTGCGCGGGCACGCGCGGATTGTTCGCGGGGGAGCCGGAGGCCAGAGCCTGCTCTGCCATAAGAGGCAGCAGATCATTCCAGCGGCTTTCCTCTAGCCCGTAGGAGCGCGGGGTTGGCACATCCAGCGCACGGTTGCGTTCCCGCAGAGCCGCCACAAGAGCCTTGCAAGCCGAAGCATCATCCGTATTGTCGGGCACAATGCCCATCACGCGGGCGCAGGTTGCATACCGCGCTTCAGCCCCCGTAATGGACCACGCCGTAATTTCCGGCAGCAGCATGGCGTTTGACAGTCCATGAGCCACATGGAAATGCGCCCCGATGGGTCGGCTCATACCATGCACAAGGGCGACAGACGCGTTAGAGAAAGCCATTCCGGCTTCAAACGCTCCCTGCATGACCTGCGCACGCGCTTCCCGGCTGGAAGGTTCTGCGCATGCAACCGGCAGCGCGTGCCATATGCGCTTCATAGCGGCCAGCGCCAGTGCGTCTGTAAAAGGAGAGGCCAGTCTGGATACGTAGGCTTCCAGAGCGTGCGTCAGAGCATCCAGACCGGTATCCGCCGTCAGGCGGCGGGGCATGGTCAGGGTGAGTTCATAATCAACAATCGCGATATGGGGCAGATAGGCGTATCCGGCACAGAGCATTTTCTCGTCGGTTTTTTCATCCGTAATCACCGTAACACGCGTGGCTTCTGAGCCCGTCCCGGCCGTGGTGGGGATGGCGATAATCGGCAACCCGACTTCATCCTGCACATGCGGCACCTTCAGGCGGGATGGCGTCCCACCGTGTCTGGCCAGAACAGCCACCATTTTGGCGGTATCAATCGGGCTACCGCCGCCCAGACCAATCACGCAGTCATAATCCCCCTGTTTGAGGGCCGCCAGTCCGGCCTCTACGGAGGCGACCGTAGGATCTGGCACAGCATTAGGGAAAGCGCCCGAGCGGAAGCCAGCTTCTGCCAGAAGCCCCTTCACCCTGTCCAGTAAACCCGACTGCGCCATAAAGGCGTCTGTAATGATAAACGGTGCGGAAAGCCCTGCCTGTTTCAGGGCGGCAGGAAGCTCGTTCAGAGCCCCACCACCAATACGGACCAGAGAGGGCAGATAAAGTGCTGTCATGGCCTTATCTCCAGAGAAAGGTTACGGCTTGCGCCCTTCCTTCCCGGCTGTTGTTCTTGTGCGCCGACTGAACGCGCAAAACCCTCACAAGAAAATCAGGAGATTTCGCTCACTCGATGTGCAAATCTGCACAGCAACAAGCACATGGAGCTTTTTTACCCGCATGAAACGCAGTCTGGACTGGAGAAATCTGCAGTTTTTTCTGGCTGTGGCGCGTTCCGGCTCCCTTTCGGAAGCAGGGCGTTTGCTGGGGGTTGATCACGCAACTGTGGGCCGACACATTGTTTCTCTGGAAACCTCCGTCGGTAAAACACTCTTTGAACGGCACCTGCGCGGTTATGCACTGACGCGCTATGGGGAAGACCTGTTAAGCACGGCAGAAGCGATGGACCGGGAAGCAACACAGGTTGCACAGGCCAGCAGCCCTTTGCACGGGCTGACGGGAACCATCCGCATCAACGCGCTGGAAGGGTTTGCAAACTTTTTTCTGGCTGCCCGTATTGGCCCGCTGCTGGTAGACAATCCTGCGCTGACCATTGAAATTCTGACAATTCAACAGATTGTCGCCCTCTCCCGCAGGCAGGCCGACATTGCCATTACCGTCACCCCTTCTGAAGATGATCGGTTTGTCTGTGAAAAACTGACACCTTATTATTTATGCGTTTATGCCACGCAGGCTTATCTTGACCGGGAAAAACTGATCAAAAAACCAGATGATTTTTCATCCCACCTGTTTTCCGGATATGTGGATGAAATGATTTTCATGCGGGAACTGGATTATCTGGAAAGTCTTGGGGTCTCCCGCAAAATGGTACGCATTCAGAATTCAAGCGTACAGGCCCAGATGGAGGCAGCCTGCTCAGGCCTGTGCATGGCGGTGCTCCCGACCTTTGTCGCCGCCACACGCCCGGAGCTGGTCCCGGTTCTGCCGGAACAGGTAAGGCTGAAACGGCATTACTGGCTGATTACCCGTGAAGAAGAACAAAAAACTTTACGCATCCATCAGTTGTGCAATTTCATCCGGCAGGCCGTACAGGAAAACCAGCAACAGTTTGCGTTATAAGCCCAACAACTTCCTGTGCTGTCTCGCGGATAGCATCGAGAGCCATCATACCGGGCAGCAACATTCTATCACTACGCAATGCTTTTCCTGACAAACCACAAAAATTAGCGACCTTCCCTTCCCCTAAAAGGCGTCCCTTAACACTTAGAGCTTCTGCCCTGATCCCATAGCCCTGTCTGTTTTCCCCGGCCGTGTCGTTTCAACGCGTCCCGCAAGATGATACAGAAAGTCTTCTTCGTTCCGGGCTGAGAGCGTAATATCATACCACATGGCCTCTTTCGCCAGATCAAACGGAACTACGCGCGTTTTCCCCGGAGAAAGCCGGATGGTTCTGGTCATTTCCTCGCCTTTCAAAACGCAGACCAGATCAACCGTTTCCGTCCCATAATTGCGCAGAGATAAAACAAGATCCTGCTTCTTCCCGACAAGATAACGGCATGCGACGTCTATCTTCACCCCATCCTGCCGCCCCTTGTAGCGACGATAAAAACCATTGGGGGCATGCACGTCTACATCGTACCGGCCCTGCGCGAAGGATGCCATCTCAAAGGAGGCATCCAGAGTATCGCCAGCTGCCAGAGCATAAGTCCCTGCCTGCATGGTACTCATTTCGGGGTTGGTATGGCAATAGATATTAAAGGGCAGACCGGCAGCGCGCTGGCCGTATAAATCCGCACCGGCCTTCAGACGCAGCATAATATGGCGTCCATCCGGGCTGACACCTCCATCGCAATATGGTTCATAAGGCAGCGCGCAGGCAGGCCGATGCCCCGGCTCCTGCCAGAGTGCCTGACGAAGCCTGTCGGGATTATCCCGTAGCACTACACTTTCAGCTGCACTCAGCGCATGAAAACCGCTCGGCATGGGGCGATCTTTCGCGTCTTCAATCATATGTAGATGATCATCACGATTCAGATATGGCAAAGAAGGCGCCACCCCATCAAATGTACGGAAACAGGATGTCAGATCACCGCTGATAGCGCGCCTCCAGGGTGAAATATTAGTCTCTGTTACATTTTTCCCGAACTTCTCCTGCACAAAAACTTCGAGAAAACGCAGTGTGGATGTATGCTCAAACAACTGGGAATTGACCCATCCGCCACGGCTCCAGGGAGACGCAATAATCATCGGCACCCGAAAGCCAAGGCCAATCGGGCCGCTCCGTGCCAGATGCTTTGGCACACCGCGTGCAATTTCATCCTCTACCGTTGTATATTCCAGTCCGTCCGGGCCAATTTTCGCTGAAGATCGGCCTGTTTCCGGGCGGGCAGGATCGGGTGCTGTATAAGAACAACCGTGGTCAAAATACCCATCATTTTCATCATATGTTATAATGAAAATCGTTTTTTTCCAGACTTCAGGATTTTCCGTCAGAATATCCATCACTTCCGAAACATACCATGCTCCGTACCAAGGAGACGTTGGATGGTCAGAAAAATGCTCCGGCGCGGATAACCACGAAACAACGGGGAGCGTGCCGTCTTTCACATCCTGACGGAACCGATGCAGAATATCCCCTTTAGGAGCCTTCATACTGATAGGCTTTTCACCATCCTGAAAATGCAGTTGCTCCAGTGTCCGATAATTTTTGTCAGCCTTATTGGTTACAAAGGCTTTTTCAAACAAAGCACGTTCTTCAGCCGTCAGTTTCTCTCTTTTTTCAGCAGACTGCGCCTTACGCCGCGTCAAAACATCAAGCAGCGTCTGTGCCTCAACCCGTTTTTCCGCAAGTGTTTCCGAAACGAGCATTTCCCGGCTATTCAACCGGTCAAGATGGTTGCGGCAATCACTGATGCGGGCGTCAAGCCATTCCTGAAAGCCCGGATTGGCAGAAACCACATACTGGTCAAAACATTCCAGAACATTCGTCCCGAAATTACTAAGCCAGCCACGCTCTGCCTCGCTCATGCCCCCGGTCTGAGTCAGTTCATTCTGATAATATTTCCAGGAAACACCTGCCTGTTCAAGCCGTTCCGGAAATGTGCCCCACGTCATGCCACCTTCAAGAATCTCGCCATTACGCATGTAAACACCAGAGGACTGGTCCTGCCGGTCCCTCACGGTTCCGGTCATAAATAATAGGCGGTTAGGTGTCGTGCTCGTCATGGCCCCACAATAATTCTGGTCACAAACGGTAAAGGCATCGGCAAGCGCATAATAAAAGGGCAAATCTTCGCGGGTATAATAGCCCATCGTCAAAGGATAACGATCATATCCTTTATGATGCGATTTTTTGGCATCAATCCATCTGTCATGCCCGCCACCATTCCAGGCATCCACCTGACTGTCACGGGAATGCGGGATAGATCCCATCCACGTTACCCGTGTATCGCGAATATTCAGTCTCCACGGCAGATAAGTCTCACCAGACAGGCCGGACTGCATAAACACCGGGTTGCCGTTAGGCTGACGGAGTGCCCTTGGATCATTAAACCCGCGTACGCCCTGCAATGTTCCAAAAACATGATCAAATGACCTGTTTTCCTGCATTAAAATAACAACATGCTCGGCATCTTTCCATGTGGAGCCAACCTCTGGAGCGATGGCAAAAGCCCGCCGAACAGAGTCCGGCAAGATCGCGCCAGAACCAGCAGCGGCCCCAGTAAAGAGTGCGTATTTCAGAAAATCTCTGCGTGTTGTCATGGGCGGTGGGTCTTATCCAGTTGATAGGAAGCATTGTAGAGAATGGGCGCACAGAATGCTGCAAAGACTACGCGCCCCGCTTTGAGGCTCATGACAAAGCAGAGGGAAAAACACGTCCCTCTCTCTGACATGCGCCTGATACGGCTGGCCTGCCCAGCTAGTTCACGACAACCTCAAAATAGATACTTCTTCCGTAATAATCTTTTTCGCTAATCTGCTGGAGCCTGTCGCCCATCCGATACGTTCTGTGTGCCCCGACAAGGTTATACACCTCATACTTGAAACGGATATTGTCAGTAATATCGTGCCATGCTCCCAGATCAAGGCTGGCGAGTTCACCATAGCCTGAGTTCTGCCAGGGGTTGGCAGCAGGGTCAGTCAGATATTTGGGCGTATAGGAGAAGGTTGCACGGATCGCACCGCGCACCTGCGGTATATGCCATGTTACAGCACTGTTAAAAATATAGTTTGGCTGATCAGGCAGTTGATGCAGTTTGTATGTCCCTTCGGATGCGGTATAATTCATCCGTCCTCGCATCCATGTCCCGTTGGCGGATACGTCAAAACTCCAGTTCCATGGCCCTTTTATCTTCCGGTCAATAACGGAGACTTCAACACCCATAAGAGAGGATTTATTGGCATTAAGAGGTTCGGTCACCTGTGTCTTCACGCCATCAAGAATTTGGTAGTCACTTAACGTATAAATATCATCCTTAATCATCTTATCAAAATATGCGACGCTAAAGACCCCGCGTCCATGATCAAAATATTTATCAAGAGACACATCAAAGTTGTTTGCACGACGCGGCCGCAAGTTCGGGTTCCCCCGGGACAAAGTACACTCAGCTCCATTTTTTGCATCATCGCTACAGTTAATTTTCTGCGCCTGAGCAATATCATTAGGCCGCGGGCGACCGACACTTTCACTCCATGCCGCATGCAGGATAAAATTCTTTGGAAATTCATGCATAAATGTCACGGATGGAAGAGGATTCAGATAACCCCCATTATTTTTACTAATTTTACCAGATGCAGTGCCCGATTCAATTTGAGGCGTATAAGCCGAGAAACTGACACCATCAGCTCTCACGCCAGCAATAAGTTGCGAATGCTGCCACTTGTAATGCAGAGACAGATAGCCATCGAGCAACTGTTCTTTGTATCGGTAAAATGAACTCAGCGTGTCATTATTACTTGTGGCAACATCGAGCTTTTGCTTATCCCATGGAAAATTCGTCATATTGATCCATGGTAGAGTGTAAAACGTGCCGGGAGGCCTGAAACTGGGCATAAACATATACGGGGTTGCATCGCCACCGGCCACATAGTCGCGGTAATTCATCTGATCAGTGACATTCAGAGTGCGCCATTCAAACCCTGTCGCAAATCCAAAACCGTGAGAATCAGAATTCAGATTACGTGTATAATCAAGGCGGACGTTAGTAACCCCTTCCCGCGCGTCATCATCATATTGCTGAATCTGGCTTAAATTATACTTCATTCCCATCATGCTCTTCAGATCACTCACGTTCGAGAGTGTCGCGAAATTATCTTTATAGAGATAATCACCATAGATCGGAGCCAGACCCTGCTTTTTAGGGTAGGCATATGCTGTCAGGCGTGGCTGGTAATTTTCATATTCTTCCCACGTATAACCGACCCGCAGTTTGAGAGCGGAAACTGCGTCATGCCAGCCCAGATTACCCAGCACCCCGTTGCTGTTTGTCTGCCAGCGATCCTGCCTTACATAGCTTGCAGAACGATATAGCAATTCACGCCCACTGGTGGCGGTCTGATTCCAGACCTGCGGATTATCCATCAAAAGATAGGTATGATCCATTAAGGAATTTTCCCATCTTTCGTAGCTGTATCCCATAAGGGACGCCGTAAAACCTGAATTAACAGGCTTCCACTCTGCACGGGCCGAGCCACCCAGATTGGTAATTGCGTTTGAATAATTGCCGTCTTCAATATCTGCCGGGGCTGTCAGACCGTTCCAGCCTTGTGAGCGGTCCGGAACGTTATTGCTTTCACCGCCAACAGGCTTCCCTTTATCGTCGTAATAATAATTACTGTCCTGCCATTTTTTATAGGAATTTCGGATACGTTTCTGATAGCGGAAAGACGCAATAATTCCGAATTCCTTATTCTCCCCGAAGCGATCAGCGATCACGGCTTTTGCACCCTGCGCCAGATGCGGAGAAAGGCCCGGAACTTTATTGGCACCCACCGCCCCACGATATGTGGAATAAACGCCATACGCATCCAGATATTTATAAAAACCCTTATAATCAAAAGCGCTTCTTGGCATCATATCGATAACGGCGCCAATAGCCCCACCATCCTGCTCTGCTGTAAAGGTTTTATAAATATTATCTTCTCCGGTCAGCTCACCCGGAATATTCTGTAAATTGACGCGCCGTGTTCCCCCGCCATTATCGCCAATTGTCGCCAGAGTAATGCCATCAAGCGTTGTCTGGTTCAGATCCGGCGAAATACCGCGTACACTGATATAGCGCGGCTGATCACCATCCTGAATACCGGCCACACCGGGCAGAAGGACCAGCAGGTCAGCCACAGAGGATGCGCCACCGCCAAGGCTGGACGTATCATCATAAGACGTACTGTCCACCACCCCGGCAAAGCTGCGCTTGGTGTGAAGCTGGTTTCTGTGCCCCTGAACAGTCAGATTTGTGTCATGGCTGTTTGCAGTTTTCAGCTTATGATCTTTTTCCGTTCGCAGCGTAATGAAGTTGGGGTTGGATGCATCAATGATGAATCCCGTCTGACCAAGCAGTTTATGGAGAGCTTTAAAGGCATCCATTTTTCCGTGCAGGGGCACAGACTGGAGGGAATCTCCGACCTTTCCATCAAACGCAACATGCAGGCCCGACTGCTGACTAAACACCATAAGGGCTGACGTCAGCTTTTGGGCAGGAATTGAAAAAGACAGCTTATGATCCGCGGCGGCCGAAACGCTGGAAATAAAAGCAGAAGATGAAATGAGAGAGAGACAAAAGCACGAACGGCCTAGAAAAGACATTTTGCAACCTTGTGTGATAGATGCATCTGCCTTCCATGAGTCTTCAGCTCAATTTTCCCGCCACTTTTTCTTATTACAGTTATAAGACAATGTTTTTATTCCAGATAAATATGCTGCCCATCTTCATGTATTTTTCCGCCCAGAACCGTTTTGACCGCAAGGGCAAACACATCCGGCCTGTTCAGATCAAACATGCCTGAAAGCCGGTAATCCGCTAGCCGAAAAGACGGTACAAGCTGCTTCTGGTTGTAGCGGTTAAAAATATCAGAGGCCTCAGAGATTGTTTGCGTATCCAGAGAGACCTGACCTTTTGTCCATGCGCTCAGACGCGCAAGCGCCTCCGCATCCAGATAACTGAAGTGAAGTTGCCCCGCCGCAGTGCGCGTAATCTGCTCTCCAGCCGATAAGGTTTTATATTCGGACGGATGCTGCCCCTTTAAGGAGGCGTGCCCGTCCATCACAAGACCGATTTCGTAATTTGCGTCTTTGTACATCAGCAGGCTGCCGTTTATAACAAATCGCAGCCTGCTCGTTTTGACAGTCCGCTGAGATCCCGCCACCAGACAGCGCCCGTAGACTATCCTTGTTAACTCGGAATAGTCATCCACATGGCTATAACAGTCCAGAATAAGCTGCTTTTCCGGCGTTTGACGGCAATGCAGGATGTTCTTGAGGGTTGTATATTGTGTGCGTGCCTCGCCCGTTTTGCTTGCGATCACAAACAGACCAACAGATGCCGCGACCGCTGAACCCAAAAACGCACGACGCGAGGAAGGACGCGGCACATGGGCCACCCGTGCCGGATAAGGCGCGTGTAAAGCCCTGGCCTTATTTGTTGCCTGCCATATAGCCTGAGCCCGTAAAAACGCGCCCTTATGCCGGATATCGGCACTGACCCACCGGTTTAAGGCATCCTGCTCTTCCTGCGTCAGCGCACTGCGATCAATCCGGGCCATCCATTGCGCGGCAACATAATCAGGAGAATCTTCTGTTGCCACGTGTCGGTCCTGTCGTCTTACGTTGAGGCATATCTCGTTGCCCGTAGGATTTGGCAATGAGTGCTAAAGCGCGCGCCAACTGTTTTTCCACGCTATTTTCAGAGAGACCCAGTTCCCGGGCACACTGTTTCTGCGGGCTTCCGTTTATTTTCCTGCAAATAAACACGTTCCGGCATGTTTCGGGAAGATTCTGAATAATCTGGTCCAGAAACTGTAATTCTGCTCTTGCATCAAGCGTTTCTTCGATTGATGGCGTCTGATCAGCCAGCGTATCATTTAAAATATCCGCAATGGCTGTAACGCTGACAATCTGGGCCTTCCTGTAATGTTTTAAAACAAGATTGCGGCAAATTGTATGGAAGTAGCCGATAGGATTAAAAACTCTGCTAATATCAGCCTCAGAGATAACAACATATCCTTCCTGAATAATATCGTCGGCTTCAATATCAGGAAAACGGGCGAGCCACGCCCTTACCAGATGCTCATGTGGAACGATATGCTTCGCGAGCCAATAGCTCCGCTCCTGATCCGCCAGCATTGTCCTGCTCCGCCTTCAACACGGCGGCTATTTAACAGCTCACTATTTTTTTGTTTGTTAAAGAAATATGACAGACCCTGGTGACCTCAAAGCCTTCGCAGATTACATGGAACCGCAATAAAGTGTTGTCTATGAACTGACGCATTATGACTTATCGCGGCATCATTTTCCGCAGCCCTGAAATCTACTGCGCGTTTGTAGCCCCCCCCAAGAGACCACTCATTCCGGCTTTTACTTTCTGGCAAGAAAAGCATGAACCACCTCGGGCAGCTCTCGGCTATCATCTGCCCGAAAACTTCAAGAGCAGTTGGATGCGCGCGCAGCTTTTTTACGCCACGCGTTTATGGCTACATCACGGGTATGGAATGTTGCACCTGTAGCGACACAAGCCCCACTAACAGAGCTACCTACAGACTGCTTTGAACAAATTTTATTGGAAATTAAAGTCTGGCGGAGAGACAGTCCGTCAATGTGAAGATGCCCCCAGACGCCCAGAGATGTATTTTCTACTATAAAACAATATATTAACTCGTGCCCTCGCCACCTAACGCCGCAGATAGACGCGCCGAACCGTATGACATAAGGTGGGACTAAAGATGGGACTGGAAAACCATGAGCAAGCTTCCGCCAAACCAGTTAACCGTGCGTAAGATCGCGAGCCTGAAAGATGGTGTGTATGGCGATGGCGGAAACCTATGGATCACGATCCGAGGGGACACACGAGCCTGGACCTTTCGTTACAAAAGCCCGCTAACCGGCAAGCGCCGGGAAATGGGATTAGGTCCAGCCCGTGACATCTCCCTTTCCGAAGCACGCACCAAAGCCACCGACGCTCGACGGCTTTTACTGGAGGGACGTGATCCTCTGGAGGAACAAGCCCAAAGGAAGCGGAGCGCCACAAAGGAGCGGACTTTCAAAGAGGTTGCTGAACACTATATCACGGAACAGACCCCCGCCTGGAAAGACCCGCGTTCCGCACCCATGTGGCGGAGTTCGCTCAATCGGCATGTCTACCCCCGCATGGGAAACTGCTCAATTGCTCAGGTCCAGACTGAGGATGTTCTGGCCGTACTGCGGCCGATCTGGGAAACCACCACGGAGACAGCCAGTCGCCTGCGTGGGCGCATTGAGCGTATTCTGGATTACGCGCACAGTCATCATTGGCGCGAAGGTAACAACCCTGCGCGTTGGCGCGGTCATCTTGCCAACATTCTTCCCAAACCAACAGCCGTGGCAAAAGTCGTGCATCATGCGGCCGTACCTTATCGCGATCTTCCTTCTGTGTTTGCGCAACTTGAGCGACAAGATGGCGCTGCGGCTCTTGCCGCCCGTTTTCTCTGCCTGACGGCGGCTCGTTCTGGTGAAGTGCGTCATGCACGGTGGTCTGAGATTGACCTCGAAAAGCAAATCTGGGTCGTCCCAGCGGAACGCATGAAAGCAAAGCGGGAACATCGCGTGCCCTTGACAACGGGCGCCCTGAACGTGCTCCGACGAATGGAAATACTGCGCCCCCTTCCCTCTGCAGATGGTCTGATTTTCCCCCGAGGCAAAATCGGATCGCCACTTAGTGACGTCGCCATCTCCAAAGCACTGCATCGTGCAGCTGGGACTAAAGACGTAACCATTCACGGACTGCGCTCCAGCTTTCGCGACTGGGCCGCAGAAGAAACAGACTTCCCGCGGGAAGTGGCGGAAATGGCGCTGGCCCACGCCATTGGAAACAAGGTTGAAGCCGCTTATCGGCGGGGGGATCTACTCAACAAGCGGCAGGAGATGATGAAGCAATGGGAGCAATTCTGCGCAGATCGCGCATAGAAATCGTGGGTCGCTTGGGAGATAAGCGGGAAGTCGGTTTCAGGTCAGGTCGTTTTTGATTCAACTCAAATGCTGCGATGGTAATGAGTTTAGCCACCGAAGCCAGATCAGTTCAACCGCTCTTCAACGACTAGCAATTGCGTTCGGAAACGCAGGATCACAGTCTCCAACACGATATCGCGAGTCCGTATTCGCAACGAAGATGATGGCTTCGTCCCCGAACTGGTCAGCTGTGATATCAACGATATAGCCGCCTGCCTCAACCCATGAATGACTGTTCCACCGATTATTGGCGAAAAATCCAAAGCTCTTAATAATGGCTCCACTTGCCAAATAACGTGGAACACCGGTTTTCCAGTCTGCTACAATGCCTGCATGCCTAAGAACCTCAACAACGAATAAACTGCTGCGGCCACAGGTATTTCGTGACAAAGGTTTAGGGAGTTCTATCCCAGACGCAACGTGCCATTCTTGCCAGAGAGGTTCAATAAATACCCGTGCTTTGGTAGCAAGTTCGACTAGTGTTTGATGCATTTGGCAACCCCAGCGTATTTCTATCTGAAAAGAGAGTGATGATATTATCCGCAGCGCTGTAAATCTGTATCGTATCAACTTTATTGAGCCGGTGACTCCCCAGTGAAAATCTACAAAGAGGGCGATTTCTGCCTAGCATTTCGGCTATCCGGTTAATCAGCACTTTCCTTCAATAGCGGCCAAAAACTCATCTAATCTGTTGAATGGGCCCTCTCTGCATAAGCACAACGTTTCTTGTTGGCGAAGTGCAGTGTCGGTGTCAGTTTTTACCCCAACCAGTCTAAAACCCCCGACAGGGAATGAAAGTCCTCAACAGCCCTGATACTGGCATCTTTCAAAATACTGGTCGCCGCCATGCGTGCGAGAGCCTTTCCTGGTCCCAGTTCCAGAACGCGGTGGCTTCCGGCTTCCAGACACGCCTCCATGCACGCGTCCCAACGAACAGTGGTGGCAACCTGCTTTGCAAGACGCTGTGCACCATCTTCGCTCCTAAAAATTGGCTCCCCATCAAGCCCACTAATAAGGCGCGCTCCTACGCGGGGTGATTTGCCGTGCAAGGAAAGAATATAGTCCTGCAAAGGCGCTACAGCGTCTATAAGAAGGGGCGTATGAGAAGGCACCGAAACATTCAGACGTCGGGCAGTTGCCGCACCCGCTTTAAGAGCTAATTCGAGTGCTTTATCCAGAGCGTGACTGGCCCCGCCAAGCACGACCGATTCCTCTGTATTGGCAATAGCAATCCAGACTCCTGCTTTTTCAGCAATTTCTTCTATAAGGGAGCGGGGCAGCCCAGCAATTCCGGCAAGACCAGCACCCGGTGGGCTGACAGCATCCATCAGTTCTGCCCGCCTTACTGCAAGGTCAAAAACCTGCCTTGGCGTCAAACATCCAGCCAGCCCCCAGGCTGATAACTCCCCAACACTGTAGCCTGCATAAAGAATTTTTTGACCTGAAAGATATTTTTCCAGAACAGCAAACAAAGCCAGAGCCATTGCACAACATAAGATTTGACCGTTTTTGTTAGTATAGAGTTTGTCTGTCTCTGTTTGCTTTACAAAAACTCTTGGGTCCTGACCTAGAACTCTGGCAGCATCATCAAAAATAGGGAAAGACTCAGGGCAGTTCGCAAGCATGTCAAACATGCCTGCATGCTGGCCTCCCTGTCCCGAACACAGAATAGCCAGTATACTGCCCATAGAAATTCTCCGTTACTGCAAATTATGCAGAGATGTGCCTGCAACTAAGGCCAGAGCTATTGTTAATGTTATAAGGCTCATGACCGTACTTACAACCATTATGGATCCAGCATCCTTGCTATCTGCCTGATAGCGCAGAGCAAAAAGCAGACCGAAAAAACCTGCTGGTAAAGCCATTAACAGAACGACAGCATGCCCCATGTCAACCGGCATAGGAATGAGCATAATTAAAAACCATGCCAGCAACGGCTGCACAATGTTACACAGCATGCTCAGGAACAGGATACGGGGGGAGAGAGAAACTTTCTGTGCACTCAGAATTAACCCGGTAACAAACAGCGCCACACCCGCTGTTGCCTGCCCCATCAAGTCAAAAGAACGAAGAATATAGTCTGGCAAAGCAAGACCCAGCAAAGCAAGCGCAACCCCAAGAAATGGCGCCACGACCAGAGGCTTGAGCATGGATCGCCCTATGGAAACAAACAGAAGCGAGATGCCTTTTGTGTTGCTATCCGCCTTCTGCGCTTCCAGAAAAGCCAGAGTGAGCGGTGACATCACAATCGCTCCAGAGACAATAGCTGTTGTGATATACAGTTTTCCTGTAGCGCCAAACACAGCAGAAGCCAGTGGAATACCGGCGGCGGCATAGTTAGGGAGAGAAACACTTAATGCTATAACGGCGGAAGTTGCTGCAGAAAATTTTGAAATATATCGGGAGAGTGCCCAGACAAATGCAAACATCGTCAGCATCACAATGAGCAACGTACAGAGTAACGGCCACTGCTCGGCCAGAACGTCACGCGATGCCCGCGCCGTCGTGCCAAAAAGAGCCGCAGGCAACGCAAACTCCATTGTCAGCACATTCAGGCTGGCAACGTTTTTATTATCAATTTTTCCGCGTTTTCCAGCTATATAGCCAGCAACCATAACCGCAAAAATTGGAACGAGAGAAACAAGAAGAATATGTATCATGGTACGTCCTATTTTTGTTATTGTTAAAGGACATGTCAGTGCAGTCTGGCGTTCTCCGTGCGCTCCAGAAAGAGAGAGATGGCCAGACCGTCAGCCGCGCCACCAGGGGAAAGCCTGCGGGAGACAAACCCATGGTGCAAAGCCTGTGCGTGCTTACGCCATGCAGGGTTTCCAACGCCACCGCGCCTGAGAAACATCTCTGCGCCTGTTTGCGCGTAAGCCAACCCTTCTATGCCGCCGCGATACAGAATATTGGTATCTTCCAGCCTAGCGATTAACGCGATGCAACATTGCACCCGGGCCGCTTCTTCATCGCCCGGGCATAGATCACGCCCCTTTTGTAAGGCAGGTAAACCAATAGAGCGGATAAAAGGAAATCCTAACCCAGCCTCAACACGCGCTCCGCCAGCACCGTATCGCTGATGAACCATCCCGCCGTGGCTGGAGGCTTGCTGTGCGGTGCCCAGAATAGCGGCGCCCCACACCCGCTGCACAACATCACAACAGGGCAATGCCACGTTATGAGAAGCCCGCCAACCAAGCGCTGCACTTAACAGGCCCAAAGCCCATATTGCGCCACGATGCGTATTGATACCTCCGGTTACACGCAACATGGCAGCTTCTGCCGTCAAGCCGACTTTACGCAAAACTGACAAATCCGCATTACGCTCACCAGCCCGGTAAAGGTCTGAGAAATAGGGGCTTATAGTCTTTGCACTTGCTTCAAAATGGGCTGCTGTCATATCCGTGTGGCTACCCGTGTCGACATGACTGACCAAACCCGGCTTAGGCCATGTTTTTACTTCATCAATCAGGCAATCCTGTGCAATCTGCGCCACCATATCGGCAGATACAGCACGGGAAACATCCAACGCCTGCAGAACAGCACATGTCATGCCGGAACCTTCCTTAGTGAACCGACTAGAGTTCTGACCGGCACCAACTCAACAGACGTAAGAGTTTTTACCAACACGTCCTCGTCAGAATGCGCAGACTGAAGCTCCCGCCATTGCACAGCGCGGTCGTGTGGGAAGATTATCTCACCGTCCAACCGCACTGAGAGTTTGCCTGCGATCTGGGTCAGATCTGCAAGAAATGCGGTAAGAATTTCAGCCTTTTGTAGGTTTGACCCTGCAACACGCCAGATGACATCAAAATCTGATGTTTCAGAAAGATACGGCAGGCCTGTTATCGTGTCCCAAAGCAAACTTCCTGTTGCCTCCGGGACAAGACCGTACTCTCTCCCCAATTCTGTCAGTAGTTTGATATCGTTAAGGCGTTCAGGTGTTAACCCCACGCTGGATACCTCGCCACACGGCCACATAGCACCAGCAAAAGACGAAACAGCCTTCTCTGGCACAACGAACCCGAGACGCTTTTTTCCCATAATTGGTGGTAGCGGCAAACCGACGGCTATTCCGCTACCATCTTCTGCATTCTGTTCATGTGCATATGGTCTCCGGCAAATAACGGGCCACCCCTTAACCATCCAGTCTTGCACGATAGCTTGGGTAGCAGCGTCATTCACATCCTGCTGCACAGTCGCGCATATACCGCGCCAGACATCCGGCCTGACGACAAGAAGCTTGTGGCGCCAGACGGACAACATCACTCGGCCTTTTCTGAAACATCAGTGTTTAAAAAAGCGGCTTCCACACGGTTAGCAACGTCCGCTGCTACTTTACGGCCACCGCGTGTAGCCCCTAGCAGGTCACGACCATCTGCTCGACCGGTCTGCTCATCATTCAGTAAAGCGCTAAGACGCTTAGCGCTCTCGCCATCAGAGAGCTTCCAGATTTCAGTCACCGCCCCGGTGGCTGCAAGAGGCTCGACACCCGGGGCAAAAACCGGTGTTTCCTTTGCTTTTTCGGTCAGAACCTCCAACGGTAATTTTGTAACACGCGCAATGGAAGGCAGATCCATCACACTGGGATGCGCCCCATCCACTGCAACCATGGTTTGGGTTGCAAGGGCCGTTGCAATAAATGCACCAGCCGCAGCTGTGCCGTACAGCACACTGATGGTTCTGTGCCCCTCAATACTGGCCAGTGTGATACTTTTAGCAAGATGAGCCAGATATTCGTTCAACCCCAGCATTTCATCACGTCTTGTCATCCGCTGACTTGCTGTATCAATCAGAAAAACAATTGGCGCTTTACTACCGGATTTCACAATTTCAAGCACACACCCGGCAAGAACAAGTGCTGTTTCAGGACCAAGAGGTGTGCCATCGATGATGCCCAGAACCTCAACCGTTTTGCCACCACATCTAGCATGGCCTGAGAGAGTATTTTCTGGCCCACGTGTCACGGTATGACCGTCGGGAAATAGAGTTGCAATCAGATTATCGGGCATCATGGCGCACTCCCTCCTTCGCCAAGAGGTGAATAAAGTCATCCTCTGTCAGATCTGCAATTCCAGCAGGATTAGGCAGGCCTCGGCGGGTCCAGATTTCGGGTGTGTCGCGGCAATCACCAAAGGCTGAGAGCCTTTGCTCAAGCCTTTCCTGCTCGTGCTCCAGTGTTTCAAGTGATAGCGTTGGCACGCTGTTACGGGCATGTGCTGCGGCTTTACGGAAACTGGTAATATCCCCTTTGACATAGCTGTCAGCTCCACCAAGCAGTACACGACTACGACCGCCTGTAACCCTCCAGACCAAAGCGCGGTCTTTGGAATCAAATTCCTCCACACCTTTATTGGTTTCAATAACTTCAGGACCACTCACTGAAATACGGCCCTGTTCCGAGATAACAATGTGGGAGCAGCAAGCCGTTACCAGACCGCCCCCCCCAAATGCGCCCGCACGACCGCCAATAAGGGCAATAACAGGCACCCCTTTATGCCGGACATCCAGAATAGCTCGAATAGTTTCTGAAACTGCCATCTCGCCAGCATTTGCTTCCTGAAGACGCACACCTCCTGTATCAAGCAGCAGAAATACGCTACTGACACCCTGAGCGGTTCCTGCACTTTTGGCCACGGCTCTCAATAAACCGACCAGCTTTGCACCGCTGACTTCGGCAAATGTACCGCCCATGAACTGGCCTTCCTGAGCGGCAACAGCAACAGGCCGACCATCAATCATCCCACGACCGATAATAATACCATCATCAAAGGCAGGGGGAAGATCAAAAAAAGCCAGATGGGGGCTCATCACTCGGTCCTGAGGGCCAAGAATTTCATTAAAGCTACCAGCATCCAGCAAACCGTTAATCCGTGAGCGAGCAGACAACTCGTACCAGCTTGGTTCATTCATGACATTTTCAGGAATCATGGCTGAGTCTCCATAAGCCGTGCACCTTGCATCAGGCGCAGCAAAACTGTGTCAGGCCTTGCCCCGTTATCGTGAATGGCAATATGCATCCCACCCGGAGAAGCTCTCTCAACAAAGTCTTTGATGACAGCTTCCCATACTGGCTTATAGCCATGTGAAGCGGTCATGACCTCGACTGTGACCGTGAGAGACTCTTCTTTTCTTTCAAAAAGAATTTCCAGATTACCAGAGGCAACCACCCCGGTAAGAGCGTGAGGGGACTTGCCACCCAATGTGGTTTTTGCCTGAGCTTGTATGGTGAATTTTTCCATGACAGACCTCACCAATTTCGAAATTTTGAGGGCGGCGCATACAGACCATCAGACCACGTGACGAGATCACGAATAGAGCGCGCGGCTAATAAATTACGGTCTGCCTGTAAGAGATTGATCCCCAGATCTTCCGGGCGGCGTATCACACCCCGTTCACGCAGAGCCTCAACCTTTGCGCGATCACGCGCCAAACCCACTGGAGTATAACCAGCGACACCCCGAATGGCCTGTTCAACATCATCCGCGTTACGACAGAGAAGGAGGTTGGCAATGCCTTCTTCCGTGACGATGTGTGTCACGTCATCACCAAAAATCATAACGGGAGCCAGCGGCATACCCAGCTTACGCGCCAAAGCTATGCTATCAAGTTCTTCAACAAAAGCGGGTTTCATCCCCTCACCAAAAGTCTCAACCATCTGCACGACCAGCTTGCGGCCGCGCACAAGCGGACCATCACTGCCTGCCGCTTCATGTCCTGCCTTAAGCCACGCCTCTGAAACATGACGGCGTCCATGCGCATCTGCCCCCATATTGGGGGCACCACCAAACCCGGCTATTCTGTCGGGTGTAACAGTTGAGGAGTTGCCTGCAAGGTCAATTTGCAAGGTCGACCCTATAAACATATCACACGCATAAAGACCGGCGTTCTGGCAAAGCAGCCTATTTGAACGTAATGTTCCGTCATGACCGATGAAATAAACATCTGGTCGGGCAGACATGTAACGATCCATGCCTACCTCACTCCCGAAGCAGTGGATCTGCTGAACCCAACCGCTTTCTATCGCAGGGATCAGTGTTGGGTGGGGGTTAAGCGCCCAATGGGTTGCAACCTCACCACGCAGCCCAAGTTGTTCCCCGTAAGTTGGCAGGAGCAGTTCAATTGCCGCTGTAGCAAAACCAATACCGTGGTTAAGCCTGCGGGGACGATATTCCGCGTAGATCCCTTTTAAAGCAATCATTGCCATCAGGATCTGTGTTTCAGTTACAGCAGCCGGGTCACGCGTAAAAAGTGGTTCAACATAAAAAGGCTTTGGTGCCTGCACAATAAAATCGACCTGATCCCCCGGAATATCTATACGTGGGACTTCATCAACAATTTTGTTAACCTGGGCAATAACGATACCATTTTTATAAGCGGTTGCTTCTACAATGGTTGGCGTATCTTCCGTATTTGGGCCTGTGTACAGGTTGCCCTTCCTGTCCGCACTAACTGCCGCAATGAGCGCAACATTTGGTGTCAGATCAACAAAATAGCGAGCAAAGAGTTCAATGTACGTATGAATAGCGCCCAGTTCAATTTTACCCTGATCCAGCGCTCTGGCAATTGCGGCAGACTGCGGGCCGGAATAGGAGAAATCGAGCTTACGGGCTATCCCTAACCGGAACAGATCAAGATGTTCTGATAAAACAAGTCCTGATTGCACAATATGCAGATCATGCACTTGTGAAGGATCAACCTGTGTCAGGCATTCAGCCAGAAAATCTGCCTGTTTCTGGTTGTCGCCCTCAAGGCACACCCGATCCCCACTACAAATAACCCGCTCAAGAAGCGGGGTGACATCCGCAGGTTGCACCTCCTTGCCTGATACCAGGGACACAACTTCTTTAAGGCGCCGTGCCCGCTCTTTTTTTTGCTTTATCCAGTCCGTCATCACTTCAGTCCTGTTCGACGTTGCATCCGGCTGAAGGCACATTACGCCCCAAAAATCGCTCAGTGGAAGAATAAATTATTGACAGATTTGTGAGTGTATATCGTAATAATTATATCATGATTAATACTGATCTCCTTGAGAGCTTTCTTGCTGTTGCAGAAGAAAAAAACTTTACGTTTGCGGCGGCACGCATGGGGCTTACACAGTCTACCGTGAGCCAGCATATACGCCGGCTTGAAGCGCAGCTTGGGCAGCAATTGTTCCAGCGCTCAACCCATCGCGTCGCCCTTCTGCCGGAAGGAGAGCGCCTTCTACCCCATGCCAGGCGTATTCTGAGCGCTATAGGAGATGCGGAGCGTGACCTTGCTACCCCCGGTGTGACAGGGCATGTCCGTTTAGGGGTTGCGGAAGATTTTGCAACATCAAGGCTTCCGGATATTCTTCGGCGCTTTCGGCGTTTTTACCCCGGCATTACATTGCAGATTGAGGTGGGGCTAAGCGGAAATCTGTTGGATAAATTCCACACAGGCTGTTTTGATATTGTTCTTGTTAAAACCCGAACATTCGCACAACAAGCCATGCCACTTATGGCAGACCCTCTCGTCTGGGTTACCTCACCAGAAGAGCCCGATCTTTGCAAACAACGCCCTCTGCCGTTGGCATTACATCCCGAACCAAGCGTTAGCCGGAGTATGGCGCTTGAAGCACTCACCGCCGCACACATTCCTTTTGTCATTACCCACACAAGCTTGAGCATTACAGGATTAAGGGCCGGTGTTATTGCAGGCCTTGGCATCTCGGTCTTTGGACGTCATTTTATTCCAGATGGTGTGAAAATTATTGATACTCTCACGGCTGGTCTCCCCACCCTCTCCGACTTACCATTTAGTCTGGAATACCAAAAAACAAACCCGGACAATCAGGCCGTAGATGCCCTGATTAGAGCTATTCATGAAAACGTGGCCCTACTTGATCAGCATACACTGCCTGTATCGTAAATAAGAATTTTGGAGGATCCGGAAAATACTCTGGTTTTGGCGTTGGCTCTGTTATCCTATTTATCTTGAGTTGATTGGGTTGGATGCATCGTGGCTCAGCCTGGTCTCTTTGATGTTTAAGTAAGTGCGTTTGGCCCGTTTGAGTGGGCTGGGTGATCAGCTTAAAGCATTTGCAGGGCTGTCAGTTTTGAGGTCTTTCCGTCCTAACCTAAGTAAAATTCTGGCCTATTTAGACGGCAGTAAAGGTGACTATTTCCATTTCACCCTGTCCTGATGTTGAAGATTCCGAAGTTTCAAACGTTGAGCAATTTTTCCGACAAGTAGACGGAATATCTGATCAACGATTTGCTCTCCTTCAAGGCAATACGAGCGCTGATTGAGAAAGTCGTCCTCGTACCCTGCCCGAACCGGGGCGAGATCAACGCCATACTGTATGGAGAATTGGGGCGATCCCGATCTGGATCAAGCGGCAACCCATTTGAAAGGCTAAAAAAGAAACACTTCAGGAACTGAGCTCACGAAAGTGTCGGTATCTTTGGTTGCGGAGGCATAAGTAATTCTCAGATTACGGCCGCCGAAATTTGAGCACAATACAACAATAACAAGCTTTCTTAATGATATTTTTTAATTATGCATAACTCCTTTCTTAAATAAACTCCCTGTACCCTCGCAAAACTTGGAGCTATTACATCCAGTGCTACGTCAGTTTCCGCCTCTCCTCGGAAGTTCAGGATGCCTCTTCACTGTTGGATTAAGCTGACACTGACCGTTCCGTTCCCTCCAGTCGTTGAATTAGGCACTCAGCAGTCACTTGGACGGTGGCAGAAATGGAGGGGTGAACGGAATGTCCGCTTCCAGCGCAGGAATGCTCAGAAGAAGACATCGATTGTCCTCAACGGGAGCTCTAAACGCGGCACATAATGTCCAGACAGACCACTATCACTCCCAACCACCGCCGAGCGTCTGGAACAGATCAATCTGCCGATCAACAAGTTCGATCCGGGCGGATGACAGACGTGCCTGCGCGTCGGCGTAATTTGCTTGCGCGTTAAGGACGTCGAGGAATGGCGTGCGGCCGAAGCGTTGCAGTGTTTCGGCATCGGCGCTCGCCTTGCCGGCGGAGTTCGCCGCCCGCTCTAGGTCTCCCAGACGCTCACCCGTTCGCATGTAGGCAGACAGGGCGGTCTCGGTCTGTTTTAATGCAAGTAGAATCGTTCCATCGAACGTGCCAAGCGCAGCATGGGCTTCTGCTCCAGCCTGCGCGATACGCGCGCGTGCCAAGACCCGATTAGGGAACGACCACGAGACCAATGGACCGACGCTCAAACCAAACGACGACAACGTCAGGGCGTGCGTGATCGACGTGGTGCTCCCCACCGAGCCGCCAAGGCTGACCTGGGGATAGAGATCGGCTTCGGCGACGCCGATGCCAGCCGTAGCCGCGGCGAAAAGGCGTTCTGCCTTTCTGATGTCGGGACGCCGCCTCAATAGCGCGGCTCCCTCGCCAACCGGCAGCGGGAGCGTAAGCGACGGAATAGTCGTGCATGCCTCCAGATCGCGCGGATAGTCCGATGGAATGCGCCCCATGACGGCGGCCAATGCGAATAACGCTGTTTTCTGATCAGCGAGGATGTCTGGAATAGCTGCTTCGCTGGCGAATGTTGCCGTTCGCGCGCGTTCACTATCAAAGCGCGTGCCGCGTCCCTCGCTGGCCATACGCAACGCGACATCAAGTGTCGCGCGTTGCACTGCGACAACGTGTCTCGCGGCGGCCAGTGCTGCGCCATCAGCACAAACGCGAGCATAATTGCGCGTGACAGTGGCAGCTACGATCACACGTACCTGGTCGCGTGCTGCCTGCGCCGCCTCTGACTGGTCGTGAGCCTCTTCGATTGCCCGACGGATGCCTCCTGCCAGATCGAGAGGGTATCGACGCGAATCCGGCGAGCAGCGCGCCCGGCTGAGCGTTATCGGCCTGTTCCGCGACGCCGAGGCGGATCATGTCCATTGCCCCTTGTGCGAAAGCGTGCTCGAGACGCCACTGCCCGCGGTCGATGAAATCGCAGGCGCGCTCGCCGGGATGCACCAAGAGCTCCAGGCCGTTGAAACCGAGAGCCCGAAGATCCAGGCGAAGCTCGCTGCTCTTCAGGAGCGTGAGACCGGGCTGGAAGGCCGTTTGCGCGAGAACGGTCAGCGCATGGCAGCTCGCATCCGAGAGAACGAATTCCTTGCCAAGCAGCGTGACGATTTCGTCGTTCAGGCCCGAACGATCGGCAAGATCACGCAATATCTAAACACCTCGGCCCGCAGCGCCGACAATTCGGCGCTGGTGCGGCAGGTCGAGGAGGCGCGCGCGCGCGTCGCCATGCTCGCGGATGAGGTCGGCGACGACAGCGCTCAGGAGCGGCTTGAGACCTATCTCAACATCATCGGCCGGATGATGACTGACTACTCGGAGACGCTTGACCTCGAGCATCGTGGCAGCCAGCTCCGGCTCGATATTCGCAAGCTCACCGTGATCGCCGACACAATCGACGGGCCGGTGCCGCTGCAACGGATGGGCAGCGGCGAGAACTGGGTCGGCTATCACGTCCTCACCCATCTCGCGCTCCACAAATGGTTCCGCCAGAAAGCGCGACCTGTGCCCGGTTTCCTCATTCTCGACCAGCCATCCCAAGCGCATTATCCGCCGGAGAAGGATGCCGACGACGGGTCGATCGCGTCGCTTGCGGACGAGGATAAGACGGCGGTGCAGAAGCTTTTCTCGCTGATTGCCAAGGTTGCCCGTGAGATCGCGCCCTCGCTTCAGGTGATTCTGCTCGACCATGCCGATATCAATGAGGACTGGTTCGATGCCGCCGTAGTTGAACGCTGGCGGCATGGCCGCAAGTTGGTACCACTTGACTGGATCGATTCCTAATGTGCAACGCTGCCGAAGCAGCACTCTACGAAAAGACTAGCGATCGTCGATGAAAGGCGATGTGCCGCCTCCACGTTACTGGGCTGGCGCCAC
>VNJV01000514.1:0-13179 GCA_008042635.1 Drosophila nikananu | reverse complement strand
CTTTTCAGTTTTAGGAATATGAAATTTGCATGAAAAAATAAGTTGATTCAAGGACAAGAGATAAAGAGTACTTGACCTTTTTCGAGGAATATAAAAAAAGAAAAACTAGTTTAAAGTCTTTGTGGGGTTGTAAAGGATAAAAGAAAATAACTTTGTAAAGTCGCAGAAATTTTAATAAGGTTAAGTAACCTTAGAAATATAAAACTAGCAACAAAGTTTTCTTTTCAGTAATTTGTGTTTGATAAAACAAACATGTAAAAGATGTTTAAAAGCATAAAGTTATTATTATTGCTTTGGTGCTGAATTTAATTAGATTTAAAATCGATTAAAGGTGACTTGAGATTAAATT
Organism: Drosophila nikananu; assembly: GCA_008042635.1. Classification (NCBI taxonomy): domain Eukaryota; kingdom Metazoa; phylum Arthropoda; class Insecta; order Diptera; family Drosophilidae; genus Drosophila; species Drosophila nikananu. Next base: position 12,830 of record VNJV01000514.1, on the reverse strand, counting down.
AAATGAGTAAAGTATTCTTAGCTTCATTTATATATCATAAGCCAAATCAGTGACGAAAATATATAAATATTTGTATATTTGAGATACCAGCTTATCCTTTTTAGTTCTTCAAATTTAATTTCTATTCGAAAATCCACACAAGCTCGCCTTTGATCTTAGTTTTCTGTGTCCTAGCACTTTGCATACAAAAAGTTGTGTTTGCCAGTAATTCAATTTCTATCTCTTTGTGGTCCTGGAACTAGAGCTTGTTGTTTACTAAATTTGTTTAAATTTTCAATTAAAATTTGCATTGATTTTAAGAGCCAAGCTTCCCCACAAACACCGCAATGAACAGAAGTCAGGGTAATGGTATTTCACACAGAAGGGAGGAAGAGCGTCAATGAAAGCAAAGTTCCTAACACAATTGCCATAGACTTTATCCTTGAGCGTGACTCTGTGTGTGTGGTTGTGTGTTATGGGTGCGTGTTAGTGACACCCTTTTGCCATTGTGTATGTGTGGGTGTGCTCCAGAAAAATGCAGCCAAGCAGAGCGAACTGACAATGTATGTGAATGACAGACAGACAGCCCACCCCAGCGACGATTATGACCAAGTTATGTAAAGGGTTTTCTATGCGTTTGCATTTATAGCCCGATTCCAGGGAATCCGTTCCAACAAATGCATTTTAGAGCAGTCCTGTCCAGTCCAGTTATATCCTTTGTCATGCACAGCTAAGACTTTAAGCTGGCTTTATGTAATTAAGTCGTCAAAATAAAACCTTACTGGGGAAATTGATATCCCAGAGAAGTGTATATAAAAGTCTGGGATTACTAATTTCTTGTGAAAAGTATTTTTTTAAATATGTAAATGTTAAATTTCGACGAAAATGAATTATAAATATTTTAAAGCACACATTTTTAAGGTTTAAATTTATTTTAACACGACCAAGATGTTTGCATTTCATTTTTCTAACCACCATTTCTTGTGCTTTCTGCCTTTTAAGATTAAAGTTCCTGACTTACTTTAAATTAATTCCTAGAAGTAATATTCTATAAGCATAACGTTTAATTTTTCTTCCAACTTGATAGCAGCATTGACCTTTTTCCGCATCGTAAATCGAATTCCAGCTGACATTAATTGATGGCTAATTCAATTGCCTCTGGCTGGCCGAAACATTATTCAGCAATTTTCATTAATTTCCCGCTAAACGGTTTCATATGCCAATTATGCTGCCATATAAAACACTAAATTACATTCAACCCCCGGGGGCGGAAAACCTCACAGAGCCAGAGAACTGAGAAACAATGCAATTTTACAGCCACTGTGTGTGTATAGTAAATGCAAATGAACCGTGTACTAAGTTGCTGCAAATAGATAAATAATTCACTGATTGTCGTAGGTGTCGTGCCATTAATTAATTGCTGCAAAAAGAGGAAAAGCGTTTGCTTAAATGTCAGGCGGAACATAAATTTTGGTCACCTTCAGACTCTGAGACGTTGAGCGCTGGCAAAAGTGGATTATTAATTATAAAATGCAGCCAGAAATAGCACTTGAACTTGTAATTTTCAGTTTGTTTTCAAAATAGAGTCGTTGGTGGGTTGGCTGTTCCTATGGCCAAGCATAAAGTGTGTATAAATAGACAGCACATAGCACACAGCACACAACACACTCCTTTCCTCTTCACTGGGCACACAAAAGCCTGCCAGCTTTTCAGCAGGATCAGGCTATTTATAACAGTTGCCGGAGCCCCGAACTGTGTGTGTGCTGTGCCCTCCTTCTAACCAACTCCCTTTCCTTTTGGCTAGAAGTAGCAGGCTTTGGGCATGGTTGCAACAAGTGGCAGGAGACGTCAGTTTAATTTGCTGTAAACTCAACGATGGGTGGAGCAGCCACTTACTTGGCTCGGGGGTTCTCAACCATAAATGCCCCGCAATTACAGAGCCACCCCATGAGAATTCCTTAGCCAAATATAACAGATCATTGAGCTTTTAATGTGTTTTTAATGTCAGCGTAGTATATGTGGCATATTTCCTGCCGGGCATCGGCGGGATTCGCTTCGCCTTTCGCACACAATAAATATCAAACAAATTTCGCATTCGCTGCAAAAATAATCAAACAATAACAAAGATAAAATAAAACAAAACAAAGCAAATCGCGTATGGAAAGTTTATATATTGTTTCAACCCCAAAATGGCAGAAAAAAAGAGGAAAATCAAATAAGTGTTTAGAAATGAATATGGATATTTTTAATTGAAATATTCAAAGCAAGGTATCAGTTTTAAAGCTCTCTCTTCAAAAGTGCGTTTAACAAATTCTGGGAAATGCTTAAATTTTATATGTGTTTCTGCGGAAAGAAATACTTCTCTTCCAGTTAAATTTTCAGACAAGTCAGCTCTTACAATGAAAAGAAGTAAAATGCTATTGACTTACAGGTGGTTATGTTTTCTGAGAATTTTCCCTAGAGTCTTGCACTTCCTCAATCGAATAGAGACAGCTTGTAAAGGCCATAAAAATTCCTTTTCCATTGCCCATTCAATTTTGTGTATACAATTTAAGCGTCATTTATATATGTTATGTTTTTGTGAATTTTTTTTGGAGGCACGAACCGTGGAGGCAGGTGCCAAGCGAGTTATAAGTAAAAACAATTTCCCTGAACTCTTTTTGCTCGTTTTTTACTCGTTCACGAATATACATCTTAATTGTATAATAATTTTTTTCCATTTATTACCACACGCAAACAATTTTCTTTATTTAAATGAATGGCTTTGCTTGACTGGCGCGCAATTTCACCAGACTGTCCCGACCATGATGATTGTTATGATTATGACGGCTATGGTCAGTGGCTGGATATATACATAACACACTGTGGGACAGTGACTGACTGACTGACTGGATGATTGACTGCACTGGCGACGGGCTACTGGCCAGCAGTGACAGGAACAGCACACTTGTTGCCAATCCTATTGCCATATTGATACACATATCTGCCCGTGAATAATTCGATTTAAATGCGAGGCGTCGACTGATAAGTACAAGCTGTGCACTGTGCACGGTGCTCTGGAAATAGCCATGCCCCGCATTCCCATTACCAAAAATAAATGGTGGCCGGGCGTATCGGCTGCTGTTTTGTGGCTATTGTGGGGTGCGGAAAAACAATAAACAGCCAATTTTCTTGCCGCCAAACGAGTGGCGCGCGCGCATTCCTGGCCACCAAAGAAACACAATGATCCAGATACGCATTTTTCCATAATTGTATACAAATAAAAAGTTTCACTTAAATAATAATTGCCAATGGGCCGGTGGCCAGTGGGCAAAACAAATTTGCCCTTGAAGCAGGGCCACATTGGGTTAAGACCCTCGATATGAGTATTATGTTATGCCATGAAGCTTACTTGGTAGAAAATAGAATTTAATGTATTTAAAATGTTTTTTGTGGCAATTAATACGTTTTTAAATTACATATGACTTTGAGAAGCAACGAAAATAAACTAAACTAAACTTTAGATATTTTTTAAGAACTTTATAGACATTATTTATAGATTTTTTAACTTTACTGAAACTAATTTCCATATTTAAAAAGTCTTAAGTGGTTTCGAATATTTAAAATATAATTTTAAAAAAATTTCCAACTTAAAATTAAAAAAAAAAAAATTTCAAATTAAAAAAAATGTCACATTTAAAGATAAAAAAAAATATCAAATTACAAAGAATTTTCACATTTAAAAAATTAAAAAAAAATTTAATATATTAGTTTATTTAAGAAATTTAGAATAATAAGAGGTATTAAGGGATTATACGTCGACAGAAAAGTCCATAATGATATATTGACAAAGGTATCAAAATCATCGCAAACTTTGATATATCGAATTTTTGAATATCGAACTAGGTATATCGCATTTAACTTAAAAAAATCGATATTATTAACTTATTATTATTATTAACTGATTATCGTGGTGCTATATATTATACAGAATGTCGATAAATCTTTGATATATCGTAACGTTAAGGTATCAATATACATAGATATTAGCGTCACATTGATATGTTCTGTCATTTCATTCTTATTTACTTTAAATGTATGAAATAATAGACTTTAAATAAATATTTAAAATATTATTTAATTTACAAAATACAAGAAACTACCTTCAGTTCCATCATGATTTCTTGCTACATTCCTCCTAAAATTCCCATCTTAACCACTTCTTCCCTGACTTTAGTGGCTTCTTGACATCTTAATGTGGTTAACTGCCTCTAACAAGCTCACCTGCAATCTTGCGTTCGCGCATTTTCCGCCATAAGGCCTCGGCCTTGCGCTTGGGCCAGTTCTCGAACTTCTGCGAGAAGCTCCTGAAGAACTTGTACTCGCGTATGGTGATGGACATGCGACGCTGCATATTGGCCAGCTTTGGTAGCGCCGTCTTGAAGTGCACTCACAAATGTTAGGACCAGAGAAAATAATTAAACTAATTGCTGCCCAAGTAGCCGGCAATTTACACTAAGCACTCAAGCCACTGATATATATATATTTCTTTTTCTTTTCTTTTCCCGTTTCTTGTGTATATATTTTTTGATGTGTTTAAATTTCCGTTACAACTGAGTCGGCGGCGTCGACGCGCTCCACCCCGAGTGTGTTATCCCACTCGCTGCGGCCACGAAAATCGACAACCATGCACGGCGCCTGTAAGAGCACTAATGAATTTGCCAACTCGCGTTCGTTTTTCGTTCGGGGAAAAATGGCGAGGTTCGTGTCGGTTCGGTTTGCCGTTGGCAGCCCCCCGAAGTGGCACACGGGGCGTATGAACAACGACAACGGGGCGTATGAGCAACATGCTTCTTCTGTTTGCTTCTTGAAGGGCTAAAGGTATTTGTATTGTTTTGTTCTGTGATGAGTAAAAAAAAAACAAGGAGGTGGTGCTGTAGGGAACGGGACGAGAGCAACTTCCTGGCCATGTTGTAGAGTTATCGGCGCCACAATCGCTTATTATTATTTTGCTGTGGTTAGTTGGCCAGGGCCAAATGCCCGGAGGCAGCCGCCGCACACAAACAAATAAATAAGTAAATGAATAGCTGTCATGTTACTGATGATGATGATGATCCTGATGATGCTTCTTATTTCATTTCCATGTTCCAATGCCAAAAGGACTTGGGACACAGGCCCAACAAGGGAATGTCAGCTTATGTTTTAGTTCTCTGTGTCTGTGTGTGTTCTTTTATGGCGGGGGAAGTAAGTAAAACATTCATTAAAATTTATACGTAGCCATGTGAAAGTTTGAAGACACAGCCAGACCGCACCTGTTGCTCATTGTGGGCGGCGGCAGTTGTGGCACAGTTACACTTATGTATATGTCTGTGTTTGTGTTTGCCCAAGGTTAAGCTTTTACATTTTGTTTTATGATTTATGAAGAGCTGAACAAATGGCATTATTGTCTCTGGCAGAAGAAGCTTTGATGATTCAGCGGCCGCAGCATTTATATAAAACAAGAGAACAATAGTTGGAATAATAGTTCTCTAATCGAACGAGTGCAGTTTTATTGTTGATCCCCCCAACAGCTGCAATTGGTTTGTTCAAGAAACAAGTTTACTTTTCTCACAAGCACACCCATTTTTTTTAAACATTTATATTTCGCTTTCGATTGAGTAAACAGGAATAATTATGAGCAAATCATTGCAAGTCACGGCTACATTATATCACATTAATCTCCTGCCATTTTATATATATACTTGATGCGGAACACACAGAATATTATATGCAAAAGATAAATACTACATTGTGTCTGGTATTAAATATGAATGCGGGGCAATTTGTATTTTGTGCAATATATCACATATAAATCACAGTCTACATATACTATATGTGCAGTTAATCTTTTCAATAAAATAAACAGCACTTGGGAGGCCAGCTTCCGTTATGAAACCATAATAAATGGGAAGCAACAGCAGCGGCATCATCTCGCCGCTCCTTAAAGCCTGTCATTATTATTATGGCCAACACACAGGGCGTATGAGCAATGCAATGGCATACGAAAAAATTGGCTTTATAAAGACGCGTAAAGCAAGATATATATTATATGATAACAGAGATATATACAATGTGATAACAAATGCCGTCGCATGACCATCAAGCTTTGCCAGAGGTCGCCGCCACGAGAGACGTCACTGTAATGACGTCAGAAGCAGCGAGAGGAAATGGCTGGCAAACACACTCGCTTAATGGTCATGAAATGACCATCTCTCTTTCTCTACCTCCCTCTCTTCTCACTTTTCCCTCTGACGTCATTGGTCATTCGGGATTTATTTCTGCTTTTTTTTTTTTGCGAGACTCCTCCAAATGCCAACAACTGGCTTTGTATGTGCATAATTCGTTGCGAGCAGTCAGGCTGCAAAATCGAAATTGAATGAGTACCAGCAAACAGCAGCACCTACAGCCAGTTGGAGGGCACTTGGGCGTCCAGTTTGTGATTCAATTCTTTGCTCCATCCGCCGTTCATTTATACGCCATTTTTAGCACAAAGAGTGTGCCATCATCCCCATCCCAGCCCAGCGAACTCTGGACAAGAGCCTGGGCATATGTGGATAGATATGCCTATGTGCACGGCGGGAAAACTATTCCAAGAAGTTAGAATCGGGGATAGGATAGGAAATGATACTCAAAAAAATATATTAATAATTATAAAACAGCTTGACTTTAATTAGTTTTTCATGTTTAATTGGGAGTTCTTGTAAAAAAATTTAAGAAAATATATTAAGCTTAAAAAGCTTGGTATTTTTATTTAATTGGATTTCATTTAATTTTTAAAGCCTTTTTGATTATGGACCAGGATTTCTTCTAGAAAAATATGAAAGAGTTGCTTTACAAAAAAATAGCTCAAATGCTATAATATATGCATTTCTAAATGCTAAGCTGCTAGGTTCCAATTGTTTTTGAAAAGGTTTCTTAACTTTTTATGAGAAATTTTTTAGGCAAACCCTTGTTTGTTTTAATTCTAATAATTAAATTTATACTTTATTGTTCAATTATTAAAGGTCTTCTTTAGGCAACACATAGAAATGAAAAAGAATGCTTGAACAAATGTATTTTAGGTCAATTCCAATGAGTTTTTGAATTGAATTATAAAATAAAATAGGCACTCTTTGAAACAAACAAATTCAAAAAAATATACTACCCTATTTTAATAAATTGCTTTTATAAATATAAAAAATTTTTAACTACTTTCAAGACTTTCTCTCAGTGCCTTCACAACACTATTGTATGGTCTGCGGAATTGACAGATTGACAGCCATTTTTGGCTGTGGTTTGGGCTTCGGAATTGTGCCATTTGTATTGAAGTGTTGACGGAAGTGTTGGAAATTCGCAAAAAGCAGCAGTTTGCTGGTGTTGCTGCTGCTGCTGCTCTTGATATTCCCAAAGAACATGAAAGCAATTTAAATGACGAGAGCAGGACAGGCAGGACGACAGCCCACTATTGAAAGGAAAAGTTGGAAATTGAAATTGATTTGCTGGCCAAACAAAGCCGAAACCCACAAACCGAGGCCATTCCAACACATTTATAGATCAGCAGGAGCAGGCAGCAGGAGCACTCATAATTATAGAAATTATGAATCATGCCGGCGGACAAACTGTTATTATAAACCACTCAGGCTTAATAACAGACCGCTAATTGGCTGGCAGGACCACCGGCGCATCAAATCAGGCATTCAGCCTTGATGCGCATCCCAGACTCTGGGCCATTTAAATAACTCATTTAGCTGCGGCTTTCGGACATCGGCTGGTTGTGCTGTTGTGTGGCTTAAAGAGAACTCGTTGCTCGTGGCTCGACTCACCTGCTAAATAGCGATCACTCTGCGAACGAGAATAGCGCAGCGTCTGTGGAGGAGAAAAAGCAGAGGATAGAGTTGGTCCATTAATGTCTGATAATCAAGGCGATGCGAGGGCGGCTTTACAAGTGCCCAGGGCAGGGGGGTCCCTAAGCGGATTGGAGTATGGAGATTCTTCTCGGAATTCAGCAAGGGGAAAAGTAAAACAAGATAAAGTGCAGCCTTGAAGACCTAAAAAGCTTCCTTGTTGAATCTATAAAGCCGAGCAGGCACTTAATAATCCGTTCAAGGTTAAGAAGTCTACTCTAAATATTTTCCTTTGAACTTCTTCCCTTGCTGATACGAATTCCCTTCAATCTCCCCTCGCTTTGCCTTGGATTTGATGATCTGGGGAAACACTCACCAAATGCTGGGCGGCAAAGTCATCGAATCGCCGGCTCATCTCGCGCTCCTTGAGCAGCAGCGGCGCCGAATTGGACTTGGTGGTCAGTTCCTGGATGCCGCCGGAGTCCCCCAGGCCGCTGTGCAGCGAGGCACTGCTGGGCGATGGCAGCTCCACGAAATGATGCAACTGATGGGCAGCCGTGGCCGAGGGCGAGAGCAGCGATTGGAAGGGCTCCTGGCGCAGGACAAGCGACAGTTGACCTCGCTCCTTGTGCTTCATGGCTGTGGCCGGATGATAGTTGGGCAGGATTTTCATGCAAGGCCGCTGCTGCAGGGGTTGCGGGGAATGGTAATGATCCAGCGAGTGGCTACGTTGTGTCCTTGGCACTAGGATAGGCGGTGGAGCCGTGTACTTCCTGCGTAGGATCACGGGAGTGGCTGTCACACCGCCACCACCACCGCTGGCACTGCTGGCATCGCCATCGGTGCAGTCACAATCGCAGACCCCGAACTCATCCTGGCACTCATCGTAGTGCTCCGACTTGCTGCCCGCCTTATCCTTCTCCTCGTCCAGCATGTCATCCTGCGACTCGTTGGCCGCCTCGCCGCCGCTACCGCACTGGCTGAGGACCTCCAGGAGATCGGGATCATCGGAGGAGGCCACGGAGCCACTCTTCTGGAACTTGATCTTGCGCAGCGCCTCCAAGCTGCTCACAGACTCATTATCCTGGGCACTGCCTCCTCCATTCCTGTGGTGATGATGATGATGGTGGTGGTGGTGGTGGTGCAGGTGGTGTTGCATTTGGTGGCTCTTCCAATAGGACATATCCTTGGGTGGTGTGGCCGTGCCAATGCCGCTCTCATTATTATCGTTGTCCAGACCCGAAGAGTCCAGGGAGATGCCCGATTTCCCGGAGCTCAGCACACCCGTTGCCTCTTCGCAGGCCGAGGAAGACGAAGTGGAGCTGTGAAAGTGGAGTAGGACGAGGGTTAAAAGACATTGACAAATCAATTTATATATTTATATATGGGGAGATGTATTGCACTCAAAGAAATTTAAGGGGTTTGCACTTGAACTCTACAATATTTGATATAACTAAACAAGTAAATTAAAATTACGAATATGTTACATTTACTGCTTATATTTACCAAACAGTTATAGAATTTAAAAATTTTAACACAATTTAATAATAAAAGTTTGCTTAGAATTCTCAACCCATTAGTTGTCAGAAATTTTAACTTGAAATGCGATACAAGGACTTAAAAATCGCGTACTTATAATTCTCAACTAATCATTTGACAGAATTTTGTTCTTAAAAAAATGATTAACATGTCTTAAATTGAATTTAATTGAAGTTTAAAAATATTTAATCAAATTAATAAGTTGAGCTACAATATTAGGAATTTAAACTATCTGCTTATAGTTCTAAACCATTTTTGAAAGAACTTTTTAAATTAAATTCCATAGAACTTGCTTATAATTGTCAAATTTTAATTTGTTAAAAATTTCAAGTGAGAGCTCATTACTTTATGTTTTTAAATTACTATGGAAGAAAATAAAACAAGAAAAAAATTTGAAAATGAGTAAGCATTCAAATTCTCAACTAATTATTCCGCTAAATAGTATAGAAAATTTTATATTTTATGATATTTATGCTCAAAACACGTTACTTTCTCTGGAGGAACTAAAATATTCCCAAAAGTAAATTAAATTTATTTAAATGTTTTTTTTTTTTATTCCCTATTAAATTTCTTCGAGTGTAATTGTCTCTATGTCCATGCCACTCACTTATTGTCTTCATCGACGGCGCCAACGCTGCGCAGAATGGACTCCTCCGAGGTCCAAATGGTCGAGGTGGATCCTTTTTTGGTCACATCCACCAGATAGCCAGGAGTGGCGGAGCCTTTGGCCACCGGATGCGACGAGGAGGCCGGTGACGATGAGGACGAGGACGAGGCCATGGATGCCGGCGGCGGGGTTATGGCATTTCTGCTCGTCAGCGCCGCATGATTAATGCCCACCCGTTTTGGCATCGACATCGGCTGGGAGCTGGTGGTGGGAGCCACCGGCAGCATTGTTTCCATGTCGCCGCTGCTCAATTGTCGCTGTCGCCTAGATTTCAAATCCTCCAAGGTGGTCGCCGGCGATCCACCTGTTGAGGTTGCCGTTGCCGTTGCCTTTGCCTCCTCGATTTTCAATGCGCTTTGGAAATTTGTCAGCTTATGAGTTGTCGGTGTCGGTGACGGAGTTATCGTCTCTCCCAGTCCATTAAACGGGGGGCAGGCCAGGCTCTTCCTCTGGCCAACCGCAGAAGCAGCTCCTCCTCCTGCTCCACCGTATCCCAGGCCGCCACCTCCCTGGCCATTCGGCGCCGACAGGGTGCGCATGTAGGCAACATTCGATTTGGTCGCTGGAGATGCCTCGTTGCGTCCGCAATCAAGGTTAAACGATTGCAGTGGAATGGTGGCCTGAAAGAGACAAGGAATACACTTAGAGAATTGATTTAAAGGGAGAAGAGATATAACATTTAATTCATATTATTAATCTTTAAGTATTCCTATAATTAACTTATTAATTTAGTCTGAAGATAACTTTAAAATTTGAATCAAAGAAGTAAGCCTTGACTTCAAAATTATTTTCATACTTCCAATTTTAGTTGCCTTAAAACTTAAAGTTTAAACTATATTTTTTCTCAAGTGCTTGGGGAAGAAGAACGAGCAAACTTATTAAAATATAGTCAGTCAGGTTTAATAAAGAAAAGTCGACACTGAGTGCCGCTGACAGTTTCGAGGGCCGCAACCTCAACCTCCACGGGGAAGGACCTTGAATGCATAATGAGCGCTGGCCTGGACCAGGTCCGGGATGTGACTATGGCTGTACCCAGCCTCCGATTCCTTACCATATACCAGACCCACAGCCACCTTGTTGGGAAGCCGAAAAGGCGGAGACAATGCGAAAAAAGGAAACATCAGTGGAATTTTCAGACATTGTCAAGTGGAACGCTCAGGCAGTGCTGGAATTTTTGTATTTTATGCAAATCTTTTTGGTCAAAGCTAACTCGTTGGGCTGCTATTTTTGTATGTGTCTTATTTCTGGGGAACCTGCCTAACCTGGCTAACCTGAGGAACACCAAACCAATGCCGACATTTCCCCTATTGTTTTGTTTTATGATTTATAAGCCGCGTGTGATAACAGCCCCCTTCCCAAAGTGCTGCATTCTGGGAACTCTGCTCGGTCCTGTCCCCTGTCTTCTGCTATATTCATGGTCATGGCTCCATCATGGGGATAAGTTCGTTATGTCAATTCAATTTACAAGCCTTTGGCAAGCGTTTGACAATTTGGTTTTCCGCTAAAATGCATTGCAGGAAAAAATGGAGGGGCCACAGCAACAGCAGCAGCAGCAGCAACAGGCGGAAATTGATTTAAATGATTTATTGGTAAAAAAAAATATGATAAAATGTATGTGCCTCGAGCTGGTGCAGCAGGTTGCTGTCGCAGCAGCAATATTGCTGCTGTGTCGCTGCTATGGCTGCTCCTGCTGCTGGTTCTGTGTTGCCGCAATTCCTTGGGGGCCTTGGGCGAGTGGTCGGCCAGTGAAATTGCAGGCTCGACAAAAAAATGTGTATCACGGGGCTGATTGGAGTTGCCCGTCGAGTTCCCCAAAAGCAATCAATACGAAATGGCCTGACTTTGTACAAAATTATAAACGCATGAATTTAATACCCAGTATTTAGGCATTTCCAGTTAATATTTAAAATGCAAAACACATGTTTCCCTAATGCAGTGCAATTAAGGGATTTTAAATGTATAAAGTTTAGCTGAGAGAACAATTTCCGGGTGGTTAGATATTTAAATAATTTTTTAGCTGCTAGAATGAAATATTAAACGGATGAATTAATTACTGGTAATAATTAATAATTTGTTTCTAATATATATTTAAAATTCTGAATCTATTGATTTTATTAAAATAAAGAAATATTAAAGAAAAAACATAACACAAAACCTAACAGATAAATTTTCATTTTAAAACAATAATATATTATTTTAAATTCAGCAAGATCCTTAAAAGTTGTGTAACAAACTTTGCACAATATATATAGGTTATTAATTTTATACATAAATACCGATAATTAAATAAAAACCAAGAAAAAAACATTTTTAATAACTTCAAGTCGATAAAAATTTGTAAAAAAATACAAATTTACTCAAAACAAATCTTTTGTTTAATCAATTAGTGACAAAACTTTAACAGATATTAAAACCCATAGAAATCTTACTACAAACAAGTTTAATAAATATGATTTAACTCAGGGAAAGTTCCAGCCTGAGGTAATATGGTTTTATTTTTAAACATTTATACATCAAATTAAATAAAAACCCAAGGAAACAACATCTGAAAGCTGCACAACACAACATCCCCCCAAATCGAGAGTATCCAGCTTCGGGACCAGACGACGCCCGTCTAAAAATGGTCACAGGATGCGGATGAGCGTGAGCTTGAGTGATCCGGGGGGTCCTTTGGGAGCATCCACAGCAGCAGCAGCAGCAGCACACATCTGTTGCCGTTGTTTGAAATCAAATTTGTAATGCATTATGGAGCAGTCTCGAGTGCCTGTTACGGCGTCGTCTATGAATTATTAATAAAGCCAGCC
>VNJV01000486.1:0-10274 GCA_008042635.1 Drosophila nikananu | reverse complement strand
TCTGATAAAGTGGAATGCATTATTATGGACGATGAAACTTATGTTAAATTGGACTCGAGAACTTTACCCGGCCCTCAATTTTATACCAAAACTAAAGGTGAGACTGTTGACGAGTCCCTGTCTAATATTGAAGTCGAAAAATTTGGAGAGAAGGTGCTAATATGGCAGGCCATTTGCTCCTGTGGCTCAAGAAGCAGCCCATTTTTCACAAAAGGCACAATAAACGCTGATATTTACATAACGGAGTGCTTAACAAACGTTTGATTCCATTTTATAAAAAACACAATGCCTCAACAATATTTTTGCCAGATCTCGCAACAGCTTACTATGCCCATTCAACTTTGGCCTTACTAAACTCAAATAACATCAATTTTGTATCTAAAGAGGAGAATCCACCAAATTGCCCAGAACTTCGCCCAATTGAGAGATATTGGGCTATTGTTAAACGCAATTTAAAGAAGAATGGAAGAAATGAAAAAAATCTGGATGCGTGCCACACGTATGGTCGCCAAGGAGTCTGTGCAGAACCTGATGCGTGGCGTTAAGCAAAAAATACGTTTAAAAATTAGAGACTGAACTTTCCTTAAATTTTCTTAACAAAACCTATGGCTAATGTATTATATGAAATATTAATAAAAACAAAATTAAAATCGGTTAAGAATTCCTAAAGTTATAACAAAAACTAAGTGTGCAGTTTCTTTTCGGGACACTCCTTAGGTATAAGGGCTCTCCCCTTATCCTACAGGCCGGCACAAAAGATCTAACATCTGGTCGCAGTGCAACAAGGCCCTTGTAATAATAACAACTGCAGAGTACTTATGTACATTTCTTTAGTTCGTCCTATCTTAGAATATGGATCTTGCATTTGGAGCCCTCAGTATGGGCTCCACAGTAACCGCATTGAGTCAGTTCAGAAGAACTTTTTACTTTTATCTTTACGCGGTTTGAACTGGGATCCAAACCAGAGGTTACCCTCGTACTCTAGTAGACTCCTTCTAATTAACTTACCTTCTTTAGCTAACCGTAGAACCATGATTGGCGTCACCTTCATTTTTAACCTTATCCACGGTGACGTGGAAAGTGCTGACTTCTTGGGTCAGCTAAATTGTCAAGTACCGAGTAGAAATACTAGATCCTATATTCCCTTACTTTCGCGCCACTGTAGGACATGTTTTGAATTGCATGAATTCTATAGTGTCTTATGTGCAAATTATAACGATTTGTACAAAATAACGTCAAATGTAGATAGCCTTCCCAAACTAAAAACTTTAATACTAACCCACTTAGTACGCATGCAGGCAAACAATCTATTGGCAGGTTGGGGCAGCCGATCTTTTTTACATTTGATAGAGAACATATTAAAGTACGACACCTCGTACGCCAAACCCATCATCCCGTGTAGTCTCATTTTTGACATTCCATCAAAGTTGAAAAATAGGTAAAATATTAGTACTTCGGTAAAACCGGAATGCCTGCACGTGCAAAAAATATTATAATTTTATTCTACTTTGCTTTTACCGAGATTTTATGAGCCTTTCGATAAAAACCATAACCATGCCTGTCGGTTACATATTTTACCCAAAAAACGACTGCAAAGTCTGATTTTTTGAAAAACGATGTTTTTTTTTTAAATCCAAAAATGGTTCAACTTTGAACACGAGTCACTTCTTAAATACTGATCCGTTTTCAAAAATTTTTTGCATTCAACCCTTTTGAACCTGTCGGATGCAATAACAAATTTTACGATCCGTTCTTTGAAGTGTTGTTTTATGATTTTCCTTTCAGTTACCGTTATTATACCATGTCCCGTAGGTACAAAGGTATATTAATTTTGTGCAAATGTATGTAACAGGCAGAAGGAAGCATTTCCGACCCCATAAAGTATATATATTCTTGATCAGCATCAACAGCCAAGTCGATCTAGCCATGTCTGTCCGTCCGTCTGTCCGTCTGTATGAACGCCTAGATCTCAGCAACTATTAGAGCTAGAGCCACCAAATTCGGTATGTAGGTCGGAATGTTTTGCACGCAGATCAAGTTTGATCAGATTTTAAAATTTTCCTCCCACTCCGCCGCAAATCAATAAAAACGTTTTGCAGCCACAAATATTACCATAGATGTTTCTTTTTGTGCATAGGCATGCATATGTAGAACATGTATCAATACCGAAAATATGGTAAAGATCGGGTGAAAAACACAAAAGTTATTTACTTATCAGTGTGCTATCTATTTGGCAGCTAGCAACAGGTGCATCCCTAAAACAACAACAAAACTGATGAGGGCAAGAAACTAACTCCCGTGCGCAAAAAAGATAGGGGGGTTATCTCTATCTCTGTCTTGCACACGCAAGTGCATGAGATGGTGGTGGTTTTGCAAAGAGCGAGTTTGTTTACATTTCTGTAATATGCAAAAGTCGCGATCAGCTGGCCGCCCGCTCCACACAAGACCGACCACTGTGCATCTGTCCGTCTGTCCGTCCGTTTCTACGCAAACTAGTCCCTCAGTTTTGAAGCTATCTGCATAAAACTTTGCAGATATTATTCTATATGCTCTCACTGCTATATATGTCGGAACGGGCCAGATCGGACGACTTTATCAAATAGCTGCCATAGGAACGGGCGGTAAATTTTAATGAAAAAAATTATAACTTGGACAACTTGTGAGGAACCCCTTTGGTTCCCCACAAACTTTTGTAGACATGTAGGTTAGTTGTAGATAATAGTATGTACATAAGTTGGAATAGGGCCATAGCTTTAATTTGTAAATTTGTAATAATAGTTAGCGTGGGTTAATATATTTTGGGACACCGGCAGAGCCATTACACCGGCAGAGCCATTACACCGGCAGAGCCAATACGCCGGCAGAGCCAACACACGCCGGCTGAGGCAACACACGGCGGCAGAGCCAATACACCGGCAGCGCCAACACACGCCGGCAGAGCCAATACACCGGCAGTGCCAACACACGGTGGCAGAGCTGATACACCGGCAGAGCCAGCAGACGGCGGCAGAGCCAATACACCGGCAGAGCCAGCACACCGGCAGAGGCATTACACCGGCAGAGCCAGTACACCGGCAGAGCCAATACGCAGGCAGAGACAACACACGCCGGCAGAGCCAACACACGGCGGCAGAGCCAATACACCGGCAGAGCCAGCAGATGGCGGCAGAGCCAATACACCGGCAGAGCCAGCACACCGCCAGAGCCATTACACCGGCAGAGCCAATACGCCGGCAGAGCCAACACACGCCGGCTGAGGCAACACACGCCGGCTGAGGCAACACAAGGCGGCAGAGCCAATACACCGGCAGCGCCAACACACGCCGGCAGAGCCATTACACCGGCAGAGCCAATACGCAGGCAGAGACAACACACGCCGGCAGAGCCAATACACCGGCAGAGCCAGCACACCGGCAGAGCTAATACACCGGCAGAGGTAACACACGGCGGCAGAGCCAATACACCGGCAGAGCCAACACACGGTGGCAGAGCCGATACACCGGCAGAGCCAGCACACGGCGGCAGATCCAGTACATATCACCTCAGCAGAGCCGAACGCAGCGGTGATGGAAGATCGGCAGAGCCAACACACGACGAACCCACCTCGGCAGCGCCCACCTCGGCAGAGCTAAAGCCTATCCGCCGAACCGAGCAAGCCAAAGGCGCAATCGCGCGCCCGGCAGAGGAGATCGTCGGCACAGGTAAATGGGCAGGTACAGCGAGGCGAGCCGAAGCTCGACGCCGCCACGTAAGCAGACAAGGCTTGTGTCGGCCGAAGGCGATACCGCTCGATCAGCAGATCGGCGGCAGAGGAAGCTTACTGGACGCAACGCTGTCCGCCGATCGAGGAGAAGTTGGAAGGAAGCCAACCCGACGAGACTTGCCTAAGACGAGAAGGAGGACGGCGACAACAAGGAGCGGACATAGCCTCCTGTCCGCAGGATTCCCACTGCAGGAGGAGGACCACGGACCTGGTGGTGGTCACCACCCTGGATTAACGGGCCACCATGAAGGATTAATTGGGTGAGCCGGGCCTCGGGCCGAATCCTGACGGGAAACATGCGTGCATGGCAATTTCCTCCACCCCTGCCTCCTTCCTTCTGATCCCCGCATTGGGAACGGCCCCGCGATTACGCAGCTGTCTCCCATAGTGGGAATCCCCCTTCCTGGTCCTCACTTGGGAGCGGCCCCGCGATTATGCAGCCGTATCCCATAGGGGGGATCCTTCCTCCTGATCCCCGCATTGGGAACGGCCCCGCGATTACGCAGCCGTCTCCCACACGGGGGAAATCCTTCCTCCTGATCCCCGCATTGGGAACGGCCCCGCGATTACGCAGCCGTCTCCCATTGTGGGAATCCCCCTTCCTGGTCCTCACATTGGGAACGGCCCCGCGATTACGCAGCCGTCTCCCATAGGGGGATCCTTCCTCCTGATCCCCGCATTGGGAACGGTCCCGCGATTACGCAGCCGTCTCCCACAGTGGGAATCCCCCTTCCTGATCCCCGCACCAAGGTGGGTGTGCAGCTGCGATGAACATCGTCACAGTCTACCTGCCCCGTACGGCTGGTGAGACGATGGAGAACTCCCTTGGGCTGCTTAATGAGCAGATCAAGGGCCTTCTCACCGAGACCTGGCGGGTCATCCGGCACCTGGAGTCCAAGGGCGGCAAGGTGCTGATGCTCGGCCTGGATGAGGAGGTGCTTACACTCCTTAAAAAGCGTGACATGCTGGTGAGCTACAGGTTCGGCCAGGTCAAATGGCGGTTGCACAAGAAGCAGGAACCTGTGAAGGCGGAGGGCCCCTCGGAGGCGAACACCGACGATGTGCCTGGCACGTCAACGGCCGAAGCCAAAGAGCTACGCTTCTGCCCCTCGGGCGAAGCAGCTAAGGCCATGGACTTAGCTGCACTGGAGGCCGAGTTGGACTCGGTCTCGCTACAGGGGCTGGACCTGACGCGCCTGCACATGGGCGGCGAGGAGTAGCTTACCAGCAAAGAGGAGCCATCCGATGATGAGCGGACACCCACCGGGATGCAGTCAGATGTCTATCTGACGCTCTCGGAGGGTGAAGAAAAGCTCTAAGGATGGGGTCACCAGCGTGGCACAGATCAACCTGCATCACTCGAAGGCAGCCTCGGCTGTCATCGGCAGGTTGGTCTCCAGGTCTGACCTGGGGCTGTTGCTCATCCAGGTGCCTTGGGTCGTCAGAGGCAGGATCTGCGGCCTAAGTAAAGTCAGTATGCAAAATATTGCAGATGTAAGGGAGGCAGCACCGAGAGCTTGCATCTTGGTGCAAAAGAATATTAACTTTCTATGTCTCTCTAAATTTCTCAACAGAGATCTAGTAGCGGTGATGATCACTAGCGAGCACGGGAGTATTGTGGTGGCGTCGGCATACTTCCCAGGAGACGTGACGGATGCCCCCCCCCAGCAGAGGTTCAGGATCTGGTGAAGCATTGTAGCAGCAAAAGGCTACCCCTACTACTGGGGTGTGATGCCAATGCGCACAATGTGGCATGGGGCAGCACGGACAACAACGGTAGAGGTGAGTGTTTACTAGACTATCTTGTATCTAGAGATCTCACTGTTTTCAACGTGGGGGCTGAATCCACTTTCATTACTAAGACCAGGGCTGAAGTTCTGGACATCACTTTCGGCAACGAGGGGGGCTCCCGGTTGATTCACAACTGGAAGGTCTCCTCTGATCCGTCAATATCGGATCACAGGATCATCCTGTTCGACATTCATAGGGACCTCAGCTTCAGCAGGGTTATCAGGAATCCACGACGAACTGACTGTCCAGCCTATCAGTCCTGTCTAGGATTAAATCTGAGCAGGCTGAACCAGAGTAAAAGAGTATCCTCTCCGGAAGACCTTGAGCAACTCTCAAGAGAAGTAGGTGAGACAATCTTGGATGCATATCATGCAAGCTGTCCCGAAAAATCCATGGAATCCAGTAGGGACAATCCCTGGTGGAATAGGAAACTAGGGCTACTTCGTGCAGAAGTCAGACATCTAAAAAGAAAAGCGCCAATTGGGAAGTATACACCAAAAAGCTGACAGAATATAACAAAAAAATCCGGTACAGTAAGCGCGCTCACTTTCAGAAATTTTGTTCCACTATAGAGCAAGGCGCACCTGCCAGAGTGTTTAAGGCAATCTCAAAAGGCAAAGTACTTTCTGAACTTAGTCTGAAAAGGGCAGATGGATCATTCACTGAGGATGAGGAGGAGAAGGCGGAACTTCTCCTGCAAACTCATTTCCCTCTGTGTACAACCATCTTCAATGTAGACAACAGTTACGAGAGGATCCCCAACGGGACACCCAACTGGAGCCTGGCTGCTGCGATCGTAACTGAACAGAAGATTAGGTGGGCGCTGAGTACACTCAGCCCCTACAAGGCTCCGGGGGTCGATGGAATCATACCCATCCATCTCCAGAAAGGTGTCGAACAACTAATGCTGTTCCTCATAAGCATTTTCCGGGTTCCTTCTAGCATCTCCCTGATCGACGGTCAGCGTTGCGCCCAGCAAGCCTTCTCTGCCGCCGATCTGCTGGCCGAGCGTTGTCGCCTTCGGCCGACACGAAGCCTTATCTGCTTACGTGGCGGCGTCGAGCTTCGGCTCGCCTCGCTGTGCTGGTCCATGTCTCTGCTGACGATCTCCTCTGCTGGCCGAGCGTTGTCGCCTTCGGCCGACTCGAAGCCTTATCTGCTTACGTTGCGGCGTCGAGCTCCGGCTCGCCTCGCTGTACCTGCCCATTTGCCTTCGGCTCTGCCGAGGTGGGCTCGATCGGTGGTGAGCTCTGCCGCCATGTATTGGCTCTGCCGCCGTGTGTTGGCTCTGCCACCGTGGGCTCTGCCGAGTGTGTTGGCTCTGCCGCCGTGGGCTCTGCCGATTGTATTGGCTCTGCCGTCGTGGGCTCTGCCAAGTGTATTGGCTCTGCCGCCGTGGGCTCTGCCGAGTGTATTGGCTCTGCCGCCGTGGGCTCTGCCGATTGTGTTGGCTCTTCTGGGCCTCCTAATCTATACTTAACACTACAAATTACAACTATGACCCTATTCTACATGGCTACAAATTATTCTAACTGCCTACGCTAAGTCCTATCCTACCTACATGTCTACAAAATCCTAACCTACTCTTATATTTACAAAATCCTAACCTACTTACATATCTACAAATATTTGTGGGGAACCAGTATGGTCCCTCACACCCTTGAGAAGATTGTGGACAACCACATCAGAAACTCGCACTTGGTGCGAAGTCCTCTGCATGCGCACCAGCATAATTACAGAGAAGGAAAGTCCACCGAATCGGCTCTTTTGAGCCTGGTTGACAGTCTACAGCGCTCTGTATAGGCCAAAGGGGTGGCTCTTTGTGCATTTATGGACATAGAAGGTGCTTTTGACAACACAGCTCATGATGTTGTGGTAAGAGCGCTCTGTAGAAGGGGAGTTGAGACGGGCCTCACGACCTGGCTGGGAAAACTCCTTGATAGCAGAATAGCGGAAGTCACTGTCAACAGAGTGACAGTTAGAGCTCAAACTACCAGGGGCTGTCCGCTGGGTGGTGTCCTATCACCATTATTCTGGGGCCTTGTGGTGGATGAGGAGCTAGTTAAACTTACAGCAAATGGGTTTGAATGTCAGGGCTATGCCGATGACATCACCTTAATCTGTAAAGGCAATTTTGAAAGCACATTGTGCGATAGGATCACACTGGGCTTAAGACTTAGCTTAGACTGGTGTAGAGACGTGGGGCTGAATATCAATCCAGCAAAAACCACAGTTGTCCCCTTTACCAATCGCTACAAGCTGAAATCCAGAGTATCCAGTATCCACAGAGATACCGATACTCCACTGAAGTCGAATATCTGAGAGTCATCCTAGACATTCGACTAATGTGGAGACAACATGTGGAACATGCTGTTCGCAAGGCCACTATGGCCTTAATGAGCTGTAGATCTCTTGCAGGGAAAAATTGGGAAGTATCTCCAAAGATCCTACTGTGGATGTACGTTGCTATGGTGAGGCCCATAGTCAGCTACGGGGCTGCGGTTTGGGCGAATCGCGCTGACCTTGATGTCACGAAAAGGCAACTGGGCAAACTCCAGATACTTGACTGCACGTGCATCTCGGGCGCTATGCGCACTTGCCCATCCACTGCTCTGGATGTGCTGCAACAGGCGCGACCAGCCAACTCGGCTGCGACTGCAACAGACCTTTTATTATAATATCCGCAGGATGTTTAATTAGCCATGTTTAGCTTTGATAAGCTCTTCAAAACGGAGCTTAGCTATAAGTCGGAGTGGACCAGCATGTCTACCACCTACGATGTGAAACCACATGCTATTAGGTGGTACACTGACGGCTCACTAACAGAGGATGGTGCGGGAGCGGGGGTCTGCGGACCCCGACTAAAATATCACGAACCTCTAGGGAATTTCGCAAGTATCTTTCAAGCGGAAGTACACGCGATAGAGAAATGTGCTTCGTTCAACATTGAGCGGGGTTACAATCGGAGGGACATAGCCATTTTCTCAGATAGTCAGGCAGCAATCAGAGCACTCAGTGCACATAAGATAGTTTCCAGACTAGTATGGCAATGTATAGGAACACTTAATGAGTTGGGTGCGAACAATAAAGTAACCATATATTGGGTGCCAGGGCATGCGGGGATCCCCGGCAAATGAAGTGGCCGATATAAAGGCTCGAAAGGGGGCGAGTACACCCTTTTAAGGTCCGGAGCCCTTCTGTGGACTAGGGCCAGGAGTCACTAGCCAGAGCAGTCGTGTGGATCTCATGACTGCCTGCGAAGACTTCTGGCTGTCATCGAAAGAGGCTAGGCAGAGTAAACATCTGCTAGGTAGCTACAATAGCAAGAGGACCAAGGACTGTTTGGAGCTGAGCAAAGGATCTCTCCGTATAGTCACGGGTTTCCTAACCGGGTACTGCAGATTGCGCAAGCATCTGTACAATCTCAAGATAGGGGAGGACAGTCTTTGCAGGCTTTGCCTGGAAGGAGATGAGACTCCAGAACACCTACTTGAGGAGTGCCCAGCTATCAGTCGGTTGAGGCTGGCCCATTTTGGGGGCCTTACACTCACCACGCAGGAAATGAGGGCCCTTCGACCAGGCGACATCATCGCATTCTTACGATCGATTGAACTGCTCGAGGAGCTACAGCTCATACACTAGGACGAAGGCACAATAGACCCTAGAGGGCGCAGTGCACAAACCTCTTTAAATATTATTATTATTATCATAGTCGGAATCCTTCTCCCTGATCCCCGCATTGGGAACGGCCCCGCGATTACACAGCCGTCTCCCATAGGGGGGATCCTTCCTCCTGATTCCCGCATTGGGAACGGCCCCGCGATTACGCAGCCGTCTCCCACGTTGGAAATACCCCTTCCTGATCCCCGCATTGGGAACGTCCCCGCGATTACGCAGCCGTCTCCCATAGGGGGATCCTTCCTCCTGATCCCCGCATTGGGAACGGCCAGGCGATAACGCAGCCGTCTCCCATAGTGGAAATCCCCCTTTCTGGTCCTCTCATTGGGAACGGCCCCGCGATTACGCAGCCGTCTCCCATAGGGGGGATCCTTCCTCCTGATCCCTGCATTGGAAACGGCCCCGCGATTACGCAGCCGTCTCCCATAGTGGAAATCCCTCTTCCTGGTCCTCACTTTTTTTTTTTTTTTTTTTTTTTTCTGGACGTTGATGCACAAAGGTCAGTACATTCAAGTGGCCCGTATGACACCAAGCAGGTGCCTGTTCGTGTTATGTGTTAGTGGGCGCGAAAATGTGAAATAATAGGAAAGGTGTACGAGGAAGTGACTACTGGCGAGCTGCCGGATTGTTTGCCTGCATGCGTACTAAGTGGGTTAGTATTAAGGTTTTTAGTATGGGAAGGATATCTACATTTGACGTTATTATGTACAAATCGTTATAATTTGCACATAGGACTCTAAAGGGTTCATGCAATTCAAAAGATGTCCTACAGTGGCGCAGAACTAAGGGAATACAGGATCTAGTATTTCTACTCGGTGCGTGAAAATTTAGCTGACCCAACAAGTCAGCACTTTTCACGTCACCGTGGATAAGGTTAAAAATGGAGGTGACGCCAAGCATGGTTCTACGGTTAGCTAGAGAAGGTAAGTTAATTAGAAGGAGTCTACTAGAGTACGAGGGTAACCTCTGGTTTGGATCCCAGTTCAAACCGCGTAAAGCGAAAAGTAAAAAGTTCTTCTGAACTGACTCAATGCGATTACTG
>VNJV01000485.1:0-37066 GCA_008042635.1 Drosophila nikananu | reverse complement strand
AGATTGCCTATAGCCGATATGTGTTTGATTTAGTCATGGACCACAGATAAATTTAGATGAAATCGAGAGAGGACGGGGACCCTGGGACACTGGGAGTCGTATAATAAATTTATTTCCCCACCGTAATTAAAATTAAACGTTTCATAAAATTGCACAATTCTTTGATGAAAGCTATCAAATGGCTCTCTCACCTCTCGCCTCACCTGATCGCATGTTGTACCGACCACAAACAGTTCGTTTCTCTGTCGTTTTAGTGCTTTTTTCTATAAATATGCGCAGACATAAAACTTTTGGGACTTGATAATAAATGTTTTTAGTGTTTATGAAATGAAAACAAAAATTTGGAGGAAGGAGGTTGAATTCGATAAAGGCAGACATGATGGTTTGGGGTCTCTGGATACCCTAGAAAATATATTTGGGGGAAGCACCATATAACTAAGTTTGTGTATTTGTTTTAAAATCCAAATATATTTGTTTGGAAAAATGTATAACAATAATTAATTAATTCAGAAATTAATTTGGTAAAGCCAACACTATGTTTATATTGATATTTTATTACAATTTACACAGCATTTTGCACATTTTATTTTATACCTTTAGACACCTTTTAAATATACATAAATTAAAACCCCTAAAAAATATATTGAATATAAAAAATTCGGTATTGGTTTCTTTTACTTTTGAAAACATTTTCCAAATGAATTTCCCTCTTCCTATATACCCCGAAAATATCACAAAAGTACTGTGGACAAAATTATAACGAAAGAAGGAATGCAACAAGAGAATCACCCACCACACACGCACAACGCCCACATGGCGGCTTTAATAGTTGAGGGAAATTAAAAGTGAAACAAGAAAATGTCAAATTTATTTATATTATAAACTTTACTCACCTCCGCCTGCGCGGCCAACTGGAATTCTCTTGCGGCCTCAAAAGCAGGAAACGACCAATGGCCGAAAAACCATTTGAGAAGATTTTCGTCAACCAACAAAAATGTTTCATCTTTTGAGTGCTCGGTGCTCCAACCAGTGCGTTGCTTTTGTTGAAACTATTTTGGTTGACAATTTATTAGCATAGATTAGTTGCTGGTATTTGTTGCTTTTGAACACGAAATGCTATTTTAGCTTGATTTTAGTTTATTTGCAAGTGATTTTGATTGTCACAGGAGGGATTTGCGCGATCTTCCCATCGCTGCTGAGAAATGTGTCTGGTTGACATAATTTGGCAGCAATTTGCCTAGGAATTTGTCAGTATAAATACGCCTGGCCGGTCACTTGTGTGATTTTCAGCGGAGTTCAACAGAGGTTTTCCTCAATTTATTTACTTGAACACTGCCATTGCTGGGCTCATTTCAGCCAGGAGGATCTGCGGCGACTGACTGACATGCCGCCAACTGTCCGGGCACGAAGTCTCCTCCAAGGACTCGTTCAAGTTCCGCATGCAATATAATTTTATTTGCCAAAAGCTAAAGGCAACAACTATGACGAGTCCACACAGCAGGGGGCGAGAAGGGTATGTAAGTGTGGCACTTTCCCGGGGCGGTTTCAACGCCTGCGCATTTTTCCAAGAGGGACCACCGGCGAGGGCTTTTCCAACATTTACGAGTATTTTGCATTCGTCGTTCCCGTGTTGTTGCAATACGGGAAAATTTCCGCATATCATGTTAATCGCCAGGTTACACGCAATTGTTTTACCTTTACCTGGGGAGGTCTCCCCGAAAAAGTATGTCGCCTTTATATTTCCTTTAGCGCTGCGTCGTTTCCTCGACTTAACAGTTGTTTTTGGCAAATACTCGGGGTCTCCATCTCCCTTTATGTCCTGGGGCTCCACAAAAAGCACAGCTCTCGGCCTGGAATTACGTTATTGCCCGTAATTAATTTTTGGGGCTGGCATACAAACCAGCTATTTGGTAGCCGACGAAAACGCATTTGAGTTTATTTCGTTTGTCGCGCGTTTTGTTTTGCATATTTTCATAGTCCTTTCGGTAGCCTTGGCAGGAGTTGTTGACCCTGGGAGGAGATTGTCCGCCGATTGCCTGAAAGTAGGCAATGATTTCGGTTGCCAACAGGAATTTATGCAAATAGTTCGCGGGGCAAAGGATTCGTAATTGAATGCCAATTTTCGGTTTAATATTCGTAATTAATATGTATTTGGTTTTAATTAATACGAATGGCTTTTAAAATAAATCATAACCTGAAGTTTTCGGGTTGAATAAAAGAAGAGGGAAATAAATAAATTAAAGGAGCAAAAATGGCTATGATTTCATTTATGAAAATGTTTTATTTGCTTCTATAAAAAGGTTCACTTTACTTAAGGAGCATGCCACTGGTCTCTGTCATTTTTAGGACCAACTTTCCTACATAAATATAAAGATTTTCAGTTAAATTCCCACCCACAATTAATCATATTTGTATGTGGATTCCAAGAACCCTCATCAATTCACAGCTTAGATTACATTCCTCGACATTTTGACTGTTAAATTGTCGTAATTAGTTTAATTAAAGCCAACGGTGGACAAAGGAAAATAGGCGAGTGTAACTACACCATAAAGAGCAGCGCCAAATAGCCGTAATTAACGGTGGCTAAGTAAGAGAGATGATGCCGAGTGGGCCCATGATTAGCATAATTTGTGTGCTGGCCTTCCCAGGGCGAGGGCGTGGCCAAGAGTGGCCAAAAAATTGGGGTCAGTCAAGGGGACCTTGGGGAAATTATAAAGAAAGTGTTCGTGGTTTGAGTTTAGGGTGATTTCTCATCCAACTGTCAGTATTTTCCACACACTCTCGCTGACAGGCCAACGTCCTCGCAAAGATGACGTTTTCATTTTCAGTTTTTTGTGGGTTTCCGAGGATTCCTTTGTGCGGCTTCACTGGGTTCCAATTATTGATGGACTGCTGCGAAGACCCTAGGATTCCCACTGCCATTTCCCCTTCCGCTTCCGGCTCCAACTCCCAATTGAAACATTAAACGCCGACGGCGAGTGCAGCCCGCAACTATATAGAGTTTTATTCCATGTCCTAAATTAATTAAGCAGAAGGATAAGATACCCGCCATGACAGGACGGGATGGGAGCAGGGAGCAGGGTGCTCCAACTGTTTGCCGACTCCCTACGCATCATTTAATTACGTTAATTGGCAGCGGGTGGTGGGTGTTGTTCCACTGGGAGGGGCACTGCTCCAGGGGTTGGCGATGACGTTGTCCATTCGTCACTCACCAGAGTCCAGCTGAATATGGAATTACCAGTCGACCCACATGTGCAGTCACGACAAGTATGTACATATATAATTTAACCTCTCTATGCAGGCTTTCCTTAAATAACAAGAAAAATGGCTAACCGAATGGCAACCATTTTGTAAGTTTCCCGCAGAAATTCCAGCTTTCCCTGCCCTGATTTCAAGCTGACAACTGCGCAGCATCCGTGGATTCCAACCCCTGGACCAGTGGCATCCCCGTAAATGCCAGAAATCAGCTCGGGAGGAAGGAGGCCATTAAATGCCTCGAATTATGGCCAGAGGCAAGCGAATGGGACGGATTCCTGAAGCGAGAAGCCTGCAAGGCGCAGACAATAAGTTGTGGCCCCCACAGGCAACCCACCAGCCCCACCTCCACCCAGGCCCCAGGCGGGGGTGATCAGCCACCAAAGTCGAGCTAAACATTTCTAATTTATTGATGTTTCCGTCGCCGGGAAAGTTCTTGTCCAACTGCCAAATGTCTTTTCGCTCTCTCTCTTCGTGTCGCGCTACTTGGCCTGTTTGACGGTGGAAGCAACACAAATTTATGATGATTAAGAAAAATCACAGAATACTTAGCCGATCTATAGATAGTACGATATATGGCCCTGTCTTTGGGCGACGTGTGTGCGCCTCAATGCGACTACGACTACGACTAACGACTACGAATCTCTGTCGCCCATTTTCACTCTCATTCTCATAATTTGTTTGTTGTTTCAAAAATAGACCGCCTTCGGGCAGCTCAGACAACAAACCAACAAGAAAATTAACACAAAAAAAAGGAAAAGAGACTTCTGCCTGGGCTGTGTGTGGGCGGTATTTGGATTCTACAGGCTATACTTCTGGATCCGCCCTCGGAGGGATCCATCAATTACGCCACGAACAGCTGAAAATGTAATCAGGCGAGCAGCAGGGTTAAGATACATCCATGAGTGTGAATCGTTTGGCTTTATACCCTAGCAGAGGGTATTTTAAATCACTATTAAGTAATTATAATATTATAGGATAGAGTTTTGTCCATCATTAGCAAATACTAATTACTTTAAGGTATTTAGTTTGTTTAGCGTTGTAAATATCTCCCTCCTTCTTAGGTAATAAAATTAATGATTTTTAAGTCTTTTTTATTTGAATTGAAATTGAAACTTGTATATTATTTCTAAATATAATTGAAAATTCAAAGTATAATAAGGATAGTATTAATGCAACAAATGCTCATTACCCAAAATATTTATCCACAACATGCCAACACAAAAGTACCCTCCTATCTCATTTTAGCCATTTGCCTTTAAGTAAATAATCCAAGTTCCATGGCAATTTGTCCCAAGATTTTCGGATGATTCAGCCCGCAATTAAGTTAATGCCTTTGTGGAAAACTCAAAACATTTATTTTATGAAATACATTTTTCGTAACCTTCGCATTCTTTACCCATTTCCCCTTGAGGAAAGTTGTCAACCGAAACTAAAACAAAACTAAAAAAGAAACAAAAAACTGAAGAAAAACCACAGGCAGAAAAAATTTGTCATTAAAAAAGTCAACTGATTTATGGGAATACTGTGGCCAGCGTTTATAGTTCAAGTGTGCGTGAGTTGTTTTAAATATTTTGTATTCCTCGTTGTTGTTACCACTTTTTGTTATATTTATTTTATTGTTGGATATTTCTTAATGACTAGGCTGAGTGTGCGAGGAAAACTATTAAAAGATTTTAGCAACTGACTGAATCAATAAATAAACTGAATGAACTGGAATAAGACAAAAAACAACACACAAAAATCGATGGGACAAACAAAAGACGGCAAACAGTATTTTAAGTTTCTGTTTTTCTTCCTTTTTTTTTTTTTGTTTTGTTTTTTGAGACCGTAAAGTAGGTTTATGGGTAGAAAAACACAAACACGGCAAATGAGTGTAGATAAACTTTAACTACCCTAGACCCAAATGCGGCACGAGCAAATGAAATGAAATAAAACAAAACACGGCAAAATCAACAAACGGAGCTGAGCTCAAAGCCTGCAAATGGAGTTGCCAATGCCCCTGTCCCTGTCTATAGTCCCTGACTCCGCCAAATAAACAGATGGCTAACGAATCTCTCTGGCCAGGGCACCTCCACCTCTAGGGAACCCGACTCCGCATCGAATTGGGCCTTCAAATAGGTTGTAAAAAATAAGTATTACAGCTTTTATTTCAAACTCCATTTGTTTAGTTTTTATTTTCCTTTTATATGTATAATGTGTACAAGCTGCTCTAATTAATAATTAGCACAAAGGTAACTATATAGATTTCAAATCTACAGGGAATAAGACAGTTGTAGTAGTTTTGTTATATTTATTTGTTGGGTGCACTTCTAAAGGAAGTTTTAGGATCAGAGGTAAGAAAAAACCTATTTGCTTTCTGAAAATAATTTTTACGATTAGTGAAATTAATAATAGATTCGAAATAAAAATATTTTTTAAATTACTTTATTATAATTTATGACAAAATAAATGTCTAAATGATCAATTGTATTTAATTAAGAACATTTTATTTTAGTCTTTTATTATTTCATAAATCTCATTAAACCCACCCTAATTAATTATCCCCAATCTAAATCAAAATAACAAAACTTCCATAATTTCCAACTAATTTATATAGTTTATATAGTTCCCCAGATCCGAAAGAAAGCGAATTTCTGGTGTAAGTGGTTTAACAAGCTGATTCCATCTGCCTTTTCGATTGATAAAGCCATGAAAGTAGATTTGGCCATGTCATGACTACGATATTCAGTCAAATTGCATGCCAACAGCAGCAGCAATCGGTTTATTTAAACGACAGTCTCCCTCTCTGCCCCTCAGAAGCCAAAAACGTTGACATAGTTTTGGGCCCTTTACCCACCAACAGAAAATAAGAAGGAAACTAAAAAAAAGTATAAGCTAATTTCGAACACAGTTTTTCAGTTAGAGAAACCGCCCCTAATCGCGGCGGTCTTTGCATGTTCAACGTGCATATTCGCCAGGACTCGGCAACAAGGATATTCCAGCAGTAACGAAAAACAACGTCGACTGCCAGTTGTCAACGCATATCCATTTTCGGGCCCCTGGAAGGCCCAGCTGCCCCCAACTCCCGTTGTTTGGCCTGGCCAAATAGCAACAAACCGAAGCCAGCCAAGTGTCCCCTCTCTTTCGGCTTTTCCGAAACGAACTTCGAGGAAGAGTAGGGTTTTTCCCTGCCTCCCCTCCCCCCGCTGCGGTGTCCTCTGGCATACACAAATTTTCAACATTTTCGCTAATATTTCCGCTGCCGTTCATTTTAATGTGCGCCATTTGTTTGCTTTGCTGGTGT
This sequence comes from Drosophila nikananu, assembly GCA_008042635.1. Lineage (NCBI taxonomy): Eukaryota > Metazoa > Arthropoda > Insecta > Diptera > Drosophilidae > Drosophila > Drosophila nikananu. The sequence goes on along the minus strand of VNJV01000485.1, from coordinate 30,525 downwards.
GTCGTCGGTAAGTTGCCCCAATGCGGGTCAGTTGGTTTCCTGTCCACCGCCCGGCTCCAAGGCAGTGCTGTCGGCATGGGATTCTCTGCCTGCAACAGGAAGGATTAGCCCCCAAGAAGGGGGAAATGTTAAGGATAAGGCTGAATAAAACTAATGACAATTGTCCTATTTATAAATTCTATTTTGAAAGTGTTTTTGATTGTGTTAAATACTTAATATGTTTAGTTTTTGATCGCATTTAAGTTATAAAAAATATGTCTATAAGAAGTTTATACAACATTTTTTTCTTTACAAAATGCTATCAAGAAATAAAATATTTTAATAAATTACCTATATATTTTGTAGATAATAAATAGCTTCATAAGTCGAAAGCATAAAACAAGACCATTATATGCTTGAAACCTGAACTTACTTAGGTTAGCCTTAAAAAAGGGTATATTTTCTAATTAAAAGCTGAAAACCTAACAAACCCAGCTCTGATCTCTAGCTTATAAGGGAAACTAAATATTTTATAGAATAAATTGAAAAAAGGGACAAACCGACAGCACTATTTCTCTACCTCTACAATTCAAGTTGCTTATCGGGCCTGCGGTTTTGTTTTTGTTGATTTAGTGGGGCAGCCTGTTGAACTTTTCGCTCCAGTGCGGCGCGACAGTGGACACAGGACAGGACACACCCAGTCCCAGGATACATAACTCCTTGAGCCACTCCACTTTTGCCCGACATTTCACCAATTTCACTTTAATGGTCATGCTTTTGTTTGCATATTTCCTGGGGCTTGTTCCTGAGAAAATAAAAGATATTTTTAAAGGAAAAATTAATAGTGTATTACACAGTTTATTTAGAAATATTAAATACGTTTGTCTATTTTTATAAATTATTTTTGGTATTAAAACAAATAAAATCAATATTAGAAAGTGGCTGAAAAGCGACACCTTTTGTATAGAAATAATTCGAGCTTTTTCTGTGGCGTCATCTATCCCTCGATTTTATTATAAAAAGCACGGTAAGAAATTTGTAAAATACAATATGGTAAATATATCATGTAGGTTTCGTATTCCTACACATGCCAGTAAAACGATGTAAAATGTGGACATATGGTTGAGCAGTCATGTTCGACGCTATATATTCTTGATCGATATATATACATACATATCTGAGTTGTTTAGAGTTAAAAAATCGATTTGAAAAATGTCTGTTGTAAAAATTGTGTAAGACAGACGTCAGCATTAACTTAATATTTTGTACATTAATATATTATATTATATTTTTAAACACTTATAAGTATTTATCAATTAAATAATAACATTTACATTAGCTAAAAATGAAGACGTAGATACTGAAATATAATTAAGTCCTTTAAAATGTACAAATAATTTCATTCAACTTAAAGCCAATGTAAAAATAAAGCAAAACCTTAAATATCTCTCTTGCAAATTCTCTCTTACTTTTTGTGATAATAATTTTAATTTGAACATAAATTTAGCTATGAAACACCTGTGACGCAATACGATAACGACCAATTTCGACCGGATTTTCCTGTGGCGCCTCCTTGAACCTTCGTCTGGCCAGTGAGCAGTTTTCATTTATTTGCAAGGGGAAAAACTGGAAAGCCAGATTTGAACGGAAACGAAATTGATTGGCACATGTGTGGTGTGTCTACAGAGCTTCCATTTCTGCCAACGCCAGAAAGCGGCTGCAATTATGCAATCAGTCGCCAGCTCGCCGGTCGTTTGCATGTCCCAGTCAATTGGCGAGCGTGACTGCAGCTGACCGAGTGAGGCAAGTGGGGCTACTGGCACTCCGATCTCCGTTGATCCACATAGTTAGCGGCTAATCCGACAAATATTCGCCATAACACGGGAGTCAGTCTTTGTTTGTCTGAAGAGACCGCCTGGGGAGGCCTCACAAAATAATGGGAACAAGATATTTCCGCGATTTTTAAAGACTTCTGAGTTGGTTATAATTAACTGAAGATAAAGTAGAATACTAGGTACTATTGTAAATTAATAATTCTATAAATATTTAAAACATATTTAAAGTCATATATTAATTCGATTAAATAGGAAACTATACAGGGAAGTTGAAGTGGGAGACCTCATATTACCAGAAGAAACCCGCCTAATTCATATATATTTTATTTTATTATCCATTCATTTTTTTATATTGTATGTACTGACTTCCTCCTGTTCCGATTATAAATTTCAAATAATTTATACTACCACTAAAAAGCTATTTAGTTAAGTGGCATTAACTAGATACTAAACCAATGTTGGCTTTACATGTTTCAATGACGTGTTATTTGCTGAATTTCAAACCCAATCGCTGGGTCGGCGAACTCGAAGTGAACCAGTTTTACGGACCACTTGCATTTCCGCAAGCTGTCCAGACTGTCCAAGTGACCCAAGGCAGGCGCCAGTGCGTCTCTCATTATGCGATCGTTGAGTTGAGTTGACTTTAAAATGCTGAGCAAATTAATAGGCAATCGAACGACTGTCTTTGGGTATGCAAATGACACATCGAAGCGCCGCCGATGGCAGTGGGCCATAGGAAAGAGACATAAATCATGCAGTCGCATTGTTATGGTCATGAATTGCATGCCGAGTTCTTGCCTTAAGTCTTTCGTTTCGCCGCGTAAACGATGTCAACACATCATCATGCCGGGTGACCTTCAGGCGAAATTTGTCTTCAATGAGCTGAAAATAGTGTAATTAAAGTCCAGTGATTTCCAAGAATTGCACTTGTGCGGAAACTGTAGCAGAAAAAAAGTGGGAAGCGTTCGTTTAAGGCGCCCCCCCAAATGGTGATACCAAATCGGCCTTATATGGGCCTGACAACCAGCGGCCACCGTCTTGTGGCTGCTCACGCACTTCGTCAAAGCAGTTCGTCCAGCTTCCTTGCTTAGTTTTATTTTCTACTCTTCGGTGGCCAAGCAGGAAGCCGAACTCAATCGGAAGTAAGAGCAGCGCAATAAAAATAAAATATATAAATAAAAAAGGTGTCAGTTCATTGGCATGTGTGTGATTTGGCTTGAGCTTGGGACTGTGGGCGTTGGCCACGCCTCTAGCCTGACAGAGTTATGCAGCCCCACACCCACTCGCCATGGTCGATAGCCATTCCGGGACAATCTGCGATCGCTTTGCCAATCGTTTTGGCAATTCAAATCAGCCAACGCGCCGGAGAGCTAGGAAATGCATGCCAAATGCTGCTCTAATTTTCATGCCGGAACCGATTGCAGATGTGGCGCTTTTGCACACCGAAAAGATATCTTATAAAATTTGTAAACAATTGAGAGGGTATTTGCATAAAAATCTAGGTATGGAGTGTGTTGCTTAACCATACAGTTATATATTATATTTAATTAAACATCTCAAGATGCATTCAGTGGCCTAAAGAGATATAATTATTGAACTGCAGCGATAACTACAGACCTACATATTTTTGCATGTTTATAGAGAAAGGGAGAAAAGTTATTTACCATAAGAAATATATACATTTCTATGATTTTCATTTGAGTCAAGACTTAATTGGAATATTTTAACTGACCAAATACATTTTTAATTGTAATTTGAGTAATTTTTATGACCAATAATTTAAAACATAATGTAATGTCTTAGGTCATGATGTATAATTTAATTGTATATCTTTTCTCTGTAAATTTCTCTGTAAATTTTATATGTACTTCTTCTTATTAAGTCTCTGCAGGGAGATCTCCCCGAATTATTATTATTATTTTTAAAGAAATAACTTATTTAACTTATTCACAAAATATTTCAATAATAGTAATAAAACATCTTTGTAAGTTTCTTAAGTGTTTGTAAGTATTTGTAAGTGTTTTAGTTAGAGCTGTAAAAATAAATGTATATATATTTTTTCAAACAACTAATGTTTAAATGTTTATTTTTGCTTTGTTTATTTTCTGTGCAGAAACCACTACACAAAACACCCTTGTAGCCTCCGCATACATTGACCGATTACCGCCGACGATAAGATGAATAATCATGAAAGGCATAAATAAATAAAAAATAAAACTCCACATCACATCACTCCGCACACACAGAGAAAGAGAGAGGGGCGGGAAAGGAAAGTAAAAGTGGTTCAACACCGTCTGCGATTGGGAGCTTGCAGTTTCAGTGGCGAGGAAAAGCCAGAGGAGATTGGAGGAGGACATGGTCTAAACTGAACGCATGGCCGTGGGCAAGTTGTTACGCATTTCAGTCCAGTTTTTTTTTGCGGCTGCACTTCCTGAAAGGGGACTCTATATGTATGGTATCTATCTCAAATTGAATGATGAATATTAATATGATTTTCGGTTCACTTGCCCGGTGCTGAAGCACGTTTTGGCACTTCCTTGTACGGAGGGTGGAACTGGCTGTCAAAGGAGGCAATTGATGGCCAGGCCATTAAGGGTGAAAGGCAAGGAGTGAAAGTCCGTGTAGGACAGCAGAGAACGAACAGTGATTCGTTAGCTAATTTTATAGTTTAATTTGTGGTTATTATGCAACTACTTAAGCACTTCCCACAAAGTGTAACGGAACCCCAGTGCCGACACACACGCACCTGGAACTCCCTGAGCTGGCCGGGCTGCTCATTCAATTGAAATAAAATCAACATGCAATTAACTTGCTTTTGGCCAAATGAATCGAACCATTTAAAGAGCGGTATTCCGCATGTCTTGGCTCCCAACTGAAAATGTGGCAGGAAATGAAATCAAATGGAAAATGGATAATGAAAAATGGGAAAATGAGAAATGCAGGCTATTGTTGCCACATAGCTCGCCCGGCTTGCACATGCAAAAATGCATTGGCTAATGGGGGAGAATGGGGATCTTAACCAATAGGCACGTCCACGACCATTGCCCTTAACCGAGTTACGATGGCTGGACAATAAATTACATTAAAAACTATCTAATTAATGCGACACCACCTGGCATATCAAAACCTGGCTGCAGACGTGACGACCTTCGTGGCGATTGGACAATAAGAATTCCCAAAAAACAATAATCACTCGACAAAATAAAAACCCGAAGAGACAAACGCAATAGGCTGGGGGTTTATTATTTCTTCGATTTCGATTTGTTTGTTTCGTTGATTTCCTATCCATTGCGTGCCATTAATTTGCATTGCTTTTTTCTTTATTGAGATTTATAACATTTATGGCCATAAGCTTTTTCGTGGCGATTACAACATTTGGAGCAGCCCGCAGACCAAGTCACGTCTCTCCAGACCCAAAAAGAGCTATAAAACATTAACAAAAAATATACAAAAAAAAAGAGAGGGTTATATATGAAAAGAAAGAGAGGCAAAGAGAGCCCCAAGCCGGCTTGGCTTGTCTTGCAGCTTTTTGGGAGCAAAAGCTTGGCTCGTTTGGCTTTGTTTACACACGAAACCGTTATCAAAATTCAAGGTCTGCCTCGGCCGCGACTCTCGTTTTCACTGAGCTGGAGAAATAGAGATAGAGAAAAAGAGCGAGAGAGTGGGACACAGAGGGCCTGCTCTCATTTCGCCGGCTGCACCTGCGCGTCTATTTAACCGTAGGTGCCCGATCTTCGGCGCGACAGTCGATTCCACGAAAGTGGCCAAATAGGTGGTAACAGCCACCCAAGCATCCCCCAAGTGGCCGAAAAGTGACAAATAAACCTACAACCCCCATCCGCCGGAATAGTGCAGACTCAGATAGTGCTATATCTTAAGCGTTTTCACCAGCTGTAATCGGGAGCCATGAGGATCCAGCGGCACTTTGTGGTAATTACCAAAGAAATATTCAAGAAAATAAGACGCGGCGGTGGAAAAGTGTCGCGAAATGGAAATTACCATAAAGGCATGAGGGTGGTGGCACTGCAAACAAGTGGAACTAATGGTGTACTCCGGCCCAAAGTTGGCAATTATTTTATTATATTTGCATAGCTGGCAAAGTTATAGCCGTTTCTGTTGTTGCAATCAATTTTCGGAGGGGATTTACGCCTCAGTGAATTCCTTGAAGGAAATTGCAAGATTACGCGATAGATTTGAATATTTGTATGGCAAAATATTGGGTAACCTTGATGTGTGTGTACATTTATGTTTTGATTTTAGGAGGTGTAATAGTCAAACAATAATTAAAAACAGAAAAACAGAAGCTGAGGTGAATTTATGAAGCAAATTTATTAAATGTTGAATAGATAAGAAACATAATTACATTGAACATGATAGGAATATATTTCTTAGAGTATTTGGCAAGTATTTGAAGCTATAATATGTGGCGATAATTTCAAAAGAGGTTTTTACCATTTTTAAAATATTTTTAAATAAACAAATATGTATATATACAACATATAGGAAATGCATAGTTTAAGCACTGCAGGATAAAAACTCCATTTTATTTTTTTATAATGGTAAAACTTGTATTTGTATTTGTAATATAGTTAATCCTCGATCTTAAATGTAGTATGTACTATATATATTATATAGTTAAAGTCAAGCTTTTTGTTGTCTCTTAAAAATTTTACCAAAAGTACGCTGTTTATTTAAAAATCAAATCACAAGTTTATCTTAATTACTTCCACTTAAATTTCATTACATTTTCCACGAATTAAATCATTTCCCTCAAAACTCCATTGGCTTAAGGGACTCAAAACTGGCCAAAGAAAAACACTTTCTTCCTGCTGGTCAACATCACGATCCGTGGAGTTTTTACTAGACCCATGCCAGGCCTGGTTGCTCCATCGGATACCGATGCCGATGCGGATTCCGATTCCCTTCCGTCGCATTGTCAACAATTAAAATCGCGATCGTTTCATTAGCGACCACCGGACATATCCATGGGGTGCAGTGCGGAGCTCTTTTCCCTCACGACCGATGATCCAACTGGTGCAGGCGAAACCCGTCGGCTCAGCTTTCACTGCCCACATACGACGATTTGTAGGGGAAGCCGGCACGAGATCGATCTGCTACAATTAGCACTATTCGTGGCACGGCGATGAGATAATTTTTGCTGGCGCTAATTTCCATTTCATAATCGAGCCTCGTTGACATTTATGCGCAAATTGATTGGGATTAGGCTGTGGGCTTTTGAAATTATAGCCACACAAATCGGGTCTGATTTTGCGAAATCCCAAAAGGCGTTGGTTGCCGCTGTGACCTTGTTGGATTCTCCAAATAAAGAGCAAAGTTGGCTTGCGACACTCCTCAGCCAGGTTCCATGTTTGTGTTTTACCTTTACAATATAAGGGAAATTTACATAATAAAACAAATTGACCAAATAAAGAGGGGCAGACCTGAAAAGTCTTTGCCCTGCGTTGTGATTTGTCATCAGCATCAGGTAGGTCTTGACCCAGGTCAGGCTTTGCACGAAATTATAAACATCACAAAGCGGCGGCGGCGGCGGCATCAAGTTATGATGCAACATTTCTCTCTTTTTCTCTCTCCGAGGCGGCCCAGACAATGCCAGATTATGACCCACTTAAAACTCGTTTCCAGTCACTCACCTTTCTTTGGAGAATATGGAATTCATTAGCCATGATCGTTGCGAATTCAATTCGTACAGGCTTTCTTCATGCCCGCCTCCGTCATTGTCTTGGCTGCTCTTGCATCCCATTCCCAGTTTGTTTCCTAAGTCATTTGATATGTATCTCAAGTTGTTTGCCTAACTTGATTGGTATCTTCTTCGCATTGCAGTTGGGTCTGCTCGGTGTGCTCTCCGTGGCCATCGGTGGCAGCCACTCGAAGGCTGTCGTGGACCAGCAGCCTGCCGCTTCCCAGGTGGACAGCAAGAGCGTCGTCCAGCAGAGGATCGACCTCGGGGGACTGGGCGATTCCCTGTTCCACGATCATCACATTCACGAGCATGTCGAACATGTCGAGCACCATGAACATCACCACGATCCCGGGTACTGGAAGAAGAAGGTGACCTGGAAGGAGGGCTGGAAGAAGATCTGGAATCCGGCCAAGAAGCAGATCTGGAATCCTTCGTGGAAGAAGGTGAGTGAGAGAGTTTCAAGAACTTAAACTGAAATTAATAAAATTAAAATTATAAAAATAATAGGTAATATTTTGGTTTGAAAATTAAAATTGTAAAATTTTAACAATGCTTCATTTTCAGATCTGGAAGCCCCATTGGGTCAAGGTGCCCGGCTGGAAGGAGATCCAGGTTCCTGCCTGGAAGCAGATTTGGGTAGGTTTTTTACTTAAACACTACAGAAATCTTTTTTATTTATTTTATAATAATTCAAATGAAATTACAATTTTTATGTTAAAATTATTTTTCCTTTTAAAGGTTCCCCACTGGAAAGAAATTCTAGTGCCAGCCTGGAAGGACATTCAAGTACCTGATTACAAGCAGATTTGGACTCCAGAACTGGTAAAGGTAAACTTTAACTTTTTAATAAATTAATTATTTAAATAAAAAATTAATTTATATTTATTTCCAGGTTGGCATTCCCGGCGAAAAGTATCTGGGTAAAGACCACGAAGGTTGGGAGTACACCAGCCACGATTTGTGGAAGAAGGTCCGTATACCACATCCTTGAAGAGAAAGTCCCTTTTAAAAACATTTATATTTTAAACCTTGCAGAAAGTGGTCTGGAAGTCGCACTGGAAGAAGATCTGGAAGCCAGCCAAGAAGCAAATCTGGGTGCCCGAGAAGAAGCTGGAGTGGAAGGAGGCATGGAAACAGTACTGGAAACCGGCCAAGAAGGAAATCTGGACTGACAAATTGGTACGTTTGTTAAATAGTAAATTAGCTAACAATTAAATCCTTATAAAATTAAATCCTTAATTTTTCCCTATCTTTTTCTTCTCCAGGAATGGAAGGAGGCATGGAAGCAGATCTGGGTGCCCGGCTGGAAGGAGATCTGGGTGCCTGGCTGGAAGAAGATCTGGAAGCCCGTGGTCATCTCCGAATGGTTCCCCTCTCCCGATCACCATCACCACCATGAGCACCACGAGCATGGCTGGGACTGGGATCGCAAGGACACGGGCACCGCCGCCTCTGCTGCCGTACCCGCAAAGTCGGCCATAAAGGATAAGGTGGTTTGGAAACGAGATGACACCAATGCCGCTGGAAAGCCCACGCTTCTACAGCCTGTGGCGAGTGCCGACTTCCAGGCCAAGGCCCTGGAGGCAGCCAAGTCACCGGTGGCCGTTCCCGCCGCTGCCTCGGTGGCAGCCACCTCGCAGTCATTCAAGTTTCCCGGCGCGTAGGCGTCGCTCAGCATCCGCCATTGCATCACTGAGACGCCCAGTCCCCACCAAGCAGCTCCTTGTAAATAGTCGTAAACCAGTCGCTAGCTCATAAGGCCATCCATCCACTTCCATCTGCCGTGGCGCCACTTTAAATTATCTCTAGGTTTTAATTACCAGCCGAAAGTGAATACAAAATAAAAGATAAATAACTAAATACTATATAAGGGGGAGTCCATGGAGGATCAGTCTCTCTCTAGGTGTTTACTTGTCCGAATAATGGCCCTTATCCAACTCCCAGTCGTTGGGGGCATTGGGCAGCGGCACCCACTCGTTGTGGACGGTGGGCGTCCAGACCTTTTTCCAGACGGGCTCGTAGATTTTCTTCGCCCGCCAGTACTTCACCCAGCGGGCGTTCCAGGTGGTCTTGTTGGCCCAGAAGCCGTCGGCCTGCGGATCCAAGGTGTCTGTGTGGCGCACACTGCACATTATTCGTAGGGGAAAGGAAGATAGTTTAGTGAAAGTGGTCTAGTGGCTGGATGGTTGTGTAATCCTCTCACAAGGTGGTTGTCTTGCCGCCCAGGCAGCAGCTGAGGCAAATAAACGCCAAGACCAGCAGCATCAGCAGGGGCTTAAGTTTAATACTGATCCATGGATATGTCTCCTCCATCCTGTTGCCGCTGCTTCGCTTTGTCGTCGTCATGTTTCGCAATCGACTGGCGCCGCGGCTAGACAATCTCCACATTTTAAAGGCCTCGTGCGGCATGCTCCCTAATTGGGATTCAGTGCGTCTGTGCGAATGAATTTGCAAATTCCCGCACTTGGCACGATCTGATTGGTGTGTAAATAACCCTTGGTTGCCTTATATAACTCGAAAACACACATTTCTTTCTTTCGTTTTGTGGTTTAATTTGTTTTTGTTGCATTTCTTTGCCTTAAACTAGTGTAAAAACGCTGCAAATGAAAAATCTGTATGTGTGACAAAGCTCAGGAGTTGAACAATTCACGAGGCCATCTCAGCAGACAAAAAAAAAAAGAAACAACTAACATTACTTTCGTTTTGCTAACAAAATTCACGCATGCAACTTATCGGATATGGTTTATATGTATTTTATAGCTGTAGTTACATGTCTAGAGTGCATCAACTTAAGGCAGATTATACAGATTAACTGATGGTTGATCATGAATCATGAATAGTGGTAGCGATACATTACATATTAAAGCCCTTAGTTACGCGTAGAAAGTTCGTTTGATTTTTGATTCTTTGTTATAGTAATCATTGTGTGACCACAAATTTAGATCTAGTATGGCACGATTAGCGCAAAATAAAGTTGAGTAAATGTCCAAATAATTGACTTAATTTTAAGTATTACAAATACAAAGTACATACAGCAAAGACAGCACAGAAACGATACGACAGCCCTGATTCCTCCTCCTTTCTATGGAACTCGGGGCAATAGAATTCCCCAAATTCTATCAAATTGGACTTTCAGGGCTGTTAAATATAATATTTTGGGATCACTATAGTATCCCTTGCGTTGCTCTTGTTTTAGTCTGTTGTGTGATTGTGTGGCTTCTTCTTCTCCTTCTTCACTACTACTGCTTCTGCTTTGTTTTTGCTCCTTCGTGTTCTCCCCTTCGGTGTCAGTCTTTTGAAATACCATTTTGAAATCGATTCTCTTAGATGCAGGCTGCAATTTTTGTTCGTTCGTTGTGGTTGTGGGAATGTTCTGTGGTCGCCTCGTTTCAGGGAGTGAGTGAGTGGTTTTGGTGGGTGGTTTTTTCTCTTTTTGGCTGTGCACGTTTCAAGGATAAAGCTAACTAAAATTAGGCATACAACGCTACGATGAGTACAATATATATATATATTCGAGTTCTGGTTCTTCTTCCCTCCTCCAAGCTCATTCGAAGGACATCAGGTTGGCGGGCAGCGGCTTCGGCACTCGCATGGTGGCCAGCTTGCAGATGGCATTCGACCAGAGGTGTGTCATCTGCGGACTGTCCGTTCGGAAGCGATAGACGGTGCCCAGGGTTCGGTGGCACAGCTCGAAGGTGTTCTTGTGCTTGGTATTGTCGCTGACATGGGCATACCATCCATCCAGGGGACACACCTTGCAGGGTTCCCTTTTAAAATCGCTGCGTTCGCTGCCCTTAAAGGACTTTGGCGGAAAGTACACCAACGAATTGGCCCAGATCTGCAGCCAGTAGCGCTGCCAAGAGGCCACCGCCGGCTTTCTTCCCTCTTTCTGGACAGTTTTCCGACGGACGCATCCCTGCATGGCAGCCGCTGCCTCTGGAGACATTAAATCGCAATCGCTGCCACTGAAATCGCACATAATGCCCTCGGCACTCTCCAGCGAAGTGAGATCCGATTGGGATATGGCGTCGCTGTGCTCAAGTAAGGAATCATCCAGCAGGTGGTGGCGTGGCTGCTGCTGGCTGGGATCCAGCTCCAAGTGCAGGTGTTGCGGATATCCATCGCCATGAGTATGCGGCGCAATTTTGCCAAAGATGCTGCAAAAAAACAGGGTTTAGTAGGGTATTCTTTGGGGGGTTGAGAGCCATTCATGCTGTTCAAACAAATGAGAAGAAATGAAATAGCAAAAGGCAAACAAGTATGAACTGCGTTTGTATTAATGAATGGATAAGGACGTTTTTTTATGGAGAGAACAAGATCTTTGGGTGAATCTAAGTAGGAAGTGGTTATAAATTTCTTTAATACGTTAAACCTGATTTTTATTTATTTTCTCAACTATAAAACATTTTTACAGTATAATTTATTTATTTTTTAAGCTTATTTATGAATTAACTATTAAATTTCCCTAAGTTCGCTAAAAAAAAAACGTATTTCTCCAACAAATCGACCAAAACCTTGTTCTTTTTTTATGTAATTGGAAGGGAAGTGTGTGTTTTGTGTAAAATCGGAAGCTAAAAGTAATGAGAAAGGTGTGGAGGCGTGTGTTTGTTTTTTGTTTATTTTTTTCGTACGAAGCGGTTCAACTCGGGTCCGTGCAAAATAAATGAAATGATAACATTCAACTTTCAACTTCAAATGGTGGTAAAAATGAGGAGAATAACGCATCGGATCGGCATATCAGCATATAGTTTTGGTTATTCAGTTACAGGCTGGCATTACACACACATATCCTAGCTACAGGACTTCTGGATCATGGACTCACCGACGGCATCTGCAACCCTTGTTCGATATGGTGCCAATGCCCGGCGCTATCATAACGATGCAGCACTGGCACTTCTGGGCAAAGTTTCGCGGCAGGCTGCTGCTGCGAAATCTTCCAATTTAAAATACCAACAAACATACACGCGGAAAACCAAAGCATAAGCCAAAAGCAAAACGAGAGTCGAGTGAGAGAGACAGAGAGATCGAAACGAGACGAGACGTGGATTATAAGGATTAATAAAGGACCCGGTGTACACATGTCCAATTATTGCGCAGTGAGTTGAGGTGGTTAACAAAGGAAACCAAAGGGGGGTAGCCCTAGGCTGTGGGAGATTCCTCTACTTACTTGGTGCCCAGACTCCGGCACTTGCGATGACCCGGCACGAACTTGGTGCCGCTGGCCATGCGCATGGAGCCAATGGTTTTGGCCGGCGAGAGATTCAAACAGCCCAGGGCTGGGGTGACAACTTCTACGTTGAAGGACTCCTTGGAACTGCAGGAGGATGAGCTGGGTCCCGAGGGCGAGGCAGGCTCCAGATTTAAAGAGCGCCTGTAAGGAGTAGGCAATAAATTAATAGAAAATGTAATGAATTATAGATAAGTAAGCTCCTCTTACTTGTACTGATCTTCCTCGAAGATGTTCTGCAATTCCTCGATGTACCTGATGGACGTAAGATACTTTTGCGTGGCCTCATGCTTCTGCAGATGCTTGTAGTCCGACTGCTGATAGTTGGAGATCACGCGCAGAATGTTGTTCATCTTATTGCGACGCTGCTCCGGTTCCAGGCCACCCTTGTGCGGGTGCGCCAGATCGATGTAGATCAGGTCGGTGAGAAAGAGTCCCAGGTAGGGAATGCAGGGCAGGCGGAGACTCTCTAGGTAGGATCGCAGATTCGCCCAGTTGTCCTGGTCGCTGAATATATCGCTGAGTCGGTCGAAGGACTGGCGATCCTTCTTCGACAGACAGGCCCAGGTTTTCTTCAAGCGATAAATGCTGGCGCTTTGCATGGCCGAAATAATGGCGAACAGCGAGTGCAGATTATTCAGCTCGTGCAGCTTTTTGGCCACCTAAAAAAAGAGTTTATTAGCCGATTACTAATTTTTTATGGCTTATTTTCTCACCTTAATAAAGTGTGTCATTATCTCGGCTCTCTGCTTCGGCTGCTCGCCATTTAGGATCTCCTGCACTGTCCAAAAGCTCGTGTGGTTAAATCGTTTGGTAAATGCCACAATATTCGGTGTGTTGACATGCTTGTCCTTCTTCGTCCACGCACAGCTGCTCAGCTCGTCCGGCTGGATGAGTGCAAAGACTGGAAAGTCCAGGAGGGTGATCTGATTGGCCAACACATCGGCGGGTACACGTAACGCGCTCAAGATCACCGCATCCAGCTGCTTGATGGAGGAGGCATGAGCCGGCAAACTTTGCGACTTGGACGGTGGTGCTGCCGAGGCTCTACAAAATTAATAAAATTTGTTACAGATCGGGTTTAAAATTTAGTAGCTGCCTTAAATGGCTCACTTACGCTATGGTATAGTAGCAGCCAGGGGAATCTGGCGAGGAGGAGAAACTGTTTAGGCAACCAATCGAGTTCTTGCGCCGCGTGCTCTTTATATTCAAAGTTTTGCTGGCCTGCTGCTGCGTCATGGGCGGCTCCATCTGATGCTCCTTTTGGGCCTTCTCCTGGCGCAAACAGGCCATGGTATGGGCATTGCCATTGGGGTTAGGACTTCGTTGTTTAGCCACCAGTCGCGCTGACTGATGCATCGTGGGAGCAGCAGGAGGAGGAGGCGAACTCTGCTTGAACTGAGCCGTGGCATAGGCCTGACCCGTATATCCATGGTAGTCTGAGTTGGGTTTTCTGCTTAGCTGCAAGGATGGAGACATTTGCTCAAATAAACATATTTTCCTTAGGAGTTTTAAGTCAGTAAACTCACCTCTGAGTAGCGCAGATTATCCGTGGACAGGTCACGTGAGATTTCCGAGTATCGCATCATGGCAGCCAACTCCGGCTGACTTAGTCTTTCGAGCTGCTCTTCAAAACTGCAATGAACGAGGCGAAGGCTGGAATTAGCTCTCTGATTACGTTCGCTTCGTGATAAAGTTATAGCTGTCGGTGTTCCGCGCACTGGGCAGACTTTTTGTTGACTGAAACCGAGTTTGTTTTCCTCAGTCAGTAGTTCTGCATTGTGGCTTTTGTGTTGCACGAACGGCAGCATTTAAAAAAAAAAAAAAAACAAAATAAAAAACTGGGGAAAAACTGGTGGCAAGCCAGAGCGGAGCTTCTGGCACGCTTCGCTGCTCGATTTCCAATGGAGCGGGCCATGTGAGTCACGAGCGGAGGAGCGAGGCGGGAGAAGCGACAAGACCTGGCCCATGCTCTTTTATGGTAGCGCGCATTCGGAGTGGTCAAATGGCTTTTCGGGGGTGCAACGCGCTGATAAAGAGTGCAGTGGTCAGCGGAAAGTTTGGGTTTGAAAACAAGTCACCCGGTCAGAAGAAACGAAAATTGGTTTTCGGCCCAGTTCAATGAACCCGTCAACCAGCGGCAGGCGTCATATAGAAAAGCCTAGTTAACCAAGCCTGATTCCGCCTTTCAATATGCGTTGAGGCCATTTTTTTTCTATTTGAGAAATCGAAAAAGTTGTTCGTTGCTGTTGTTTTAAGAGTTTTAGTATAATTTCCATCTCTGAATAGGGTTTAAAAACAATTTATTTAAAATAAAGGAAAGACAATAATATCCCAAAATAATAATAAACCTTTTTCAAAAGAAGTTGTGGTAAATATAGTTATTTAACTTTTAGTTCCATTATATAGCAACCAGTTCTTTGAAAGAAGTGTTGAAAACAATTATCCAAGTATTCAGTATCAACAAACAACGATCTACCCACTTTCCATCACCACATATATTTCTATGAAAGTTTCTCAAAGACCGACTGCGCTGACCCCGTCTAATTAATATCAATTAAGTTATAATCATATGAAAGCAAAAGCTGATCAAATGCAATGACGTCCACACTTTGTCATTGGGGAATGGGAGCTGGGGTTCTCTCTGCGGTTTCTTTCCTTCGATTATAAATATATATGTATATGGCCCCGTGACGGGCGGAGCAAATGGAATTATCCGACTTTGAACTGGGACAGAGGCGAGATATAAACCAAAGAAGGAAGAGGAAGGAAACAAAGCGAATTCTATTGTTTTTAATTTTTGTATTTAGCCAGAGATAAATTCCATTCTAATCATGCGAATTTCTCTCGCATCCCCCGTTTAACTCATAACCCAAAATTCAATTACAAAAAATATATACAGCCAGCCAGATATATGCTGGATATACAGATGAAATGAAAACAAATTGGGCGGAACAATAACAACAGCAGAAGCAATAGCAAAAAGATATAGACAAGACAAAAGGCGAACACAAATTATATTCCAAAATGCCAGACGACTCTGCCTCAAGTTTTCCCTGTTTTTTTTTTCCTTCTGTTCCAAGCAAATGGACTTTATTGACTATTTGAACTATTCCATATACACACACAGATCACTCCGATCTGCTGATCTGCTCTCGCCAAATTTATGTAGATATATCCGCCAATCTGTGCCATTTCTCTTCTGGATTCCTTTACGGCCTTTGGGCAGAGCGGCAGGCAACGCTTTTATGGCCATATCAAATGCAATTAAAGCCAAACAATTAACCCGCCGCCGACGTCCGACTGACTGCTTCCCACTGGGCTCAATTTAATCTATGGCATATGTAAATAATTCGTGCCAGACAGTGCTGCGCTCCTTTAATGCGATTTTGTAAACGAATTTGATGGGCGAATAATGAATTGAGCCAGCGAATGGTTTGTTTTCGTGGTCAGGGATATATATTGTGCCGCCCACTGACGCCCCCGGATAGTCCCGGCCCCGATTCCAGTGTTTATTGTTTTTACATAAATTTCTTAAAGGAAAACAAACAGAACAGCTGCAGGGTTCGAGGAAATCGCACAGCCGCCTGCCTCCACGATTGTGTTTCTCGGCTCTTTTGTTTATCAGCGCCAGCCATTGTATTTAAATATAATACAATACACTCACACAATTCTACATAATCTCGAAGAAACTCGGGTTTTTTCTCGCTTCTTTCTGTGTTGGCGTTTTCCATTGATAAATACTTTTCTCTTTCTCGTGTGGGCTGGCTATATGTGTTCTTTTTTGCTCTGGAATTTGCAGTGATGACATATGATTGGCCGTCAAGTGAATGTTCAACCTTTTGCGCTGACTTCGACTGACCCTCGGTTCTCGGTTTAAGAGGGGTTAAAGATCTCTGGAACAGCCAGTAGCTTTCTTTGCGATTCGAAATTCGTAAATCTGAAATCTGAAATTGGGGCTAAATATTTACAGAAGAAAATATGAGAGAAGGTCAGCCACGAGTGGCTGTCGCCAGTGATCTTCGAATTTAATATATTTTCCGTCTTCTGGCTTGTCTGGTTCAATAACCGCCTAGAGGAGATTACGATTAAAATGCTATATTTTGCATTTAATTCGATTAGCCTTCGGTTTGACGTACTCAATGTGGCGAGTGGGAAAACATTTAGCTAATCTTCCATTGAAAACCCGAGGGGCGTTATCAGGCAATCGTCAAACTAACTATTTGCACACAGACGCCTTCGAGAATAAATACATACATATAATTACCCTGGGTAACAACAAGAGAGAAACTACAAATGAAAAGCGCCTAAGAAGCCTGGCTTCTGAAGATCGAACAATGGAGTACGCTTTAAAGCTAAGATTGTGGAAGTTTTCATCAGGAAATAAGATATGTACTGGCTTGCAAGTTATATATATTTTAATCCTTAGAAGAAAGTTAAAATAACCTTAAACCTGTATCCCTGAATAGGATTTAATTACCAAATTAATAATTCTGAAATATCTTTAATAATAGCATTTTCCCAGATTTCTTTCAATTATCATTAACCATAAATGTATTCAGATCAATTTTATGGCAGCCAAATGATATAGAGATCCGTTTCCGGCAGTTCCCAAATTTGTATACATAAAACGGACTACACAAGAAAGAAAGGTGGTTCGGGGCACAAAATCAACCAGATGGCATTTGGATTTAGGGATTTGTTTTTCAAAAAACAAACACCTGATTATTCCGATGAGTAAACACCTCTTAAATAAATTAAAATCATGTGCAGATAAGACGGAATAGATAAAAAAGCCATGCAGGTTTAGAAATATTTCAAAACACCCTGAGCTCTGGCAGAGTATTTACTAAGAAACAAAGCAAAGGAAGGCCAAGCTGGGGTTTCTTCTTTCTTGTCCGATTCTCGGGCTTTGTTTTTGTTCTATGCGTTGTGTGATGTGTGTGTCTGTGTTTGCGATCCACACCACATACTAAGTGCAGAGATGTGTGTAAGCCACCAAAGTGGGTCAATTGGTGAGCATCCAGCCCAGTCGGGGAATCGAGCCTAGAACTGAGCCACTTACCCAATTTCTGGTTCGAGTGGCTGCTGTACTTAAAACGCAGCAATAGGAACAAAAGGCAATTGGAAGCGGGAAAGAGCGAGGGGCGAACCTTGAAATTCAGCATTTAAGCATCTCTGTAACGCAGGCAAAAACATCTGTCGTCCATATCCTGTTGAGCGAGTCCGAGAAAACCCATTACACGGAACGCAAAGGGACCTTTCAAGAGTTCCTTGTAAAAAGATTAAATCTT
Organism: Drosophila nikananu; assembly: GCA_008042635.1. Taxonomy (NCBI): domain Eukaryota; kingdom Metazoa; phylum Arthropoda; class Insecta; order Diptera; family Drosophilidae; genus Drosophila; species Drosophila nikananu. The sequence goes on along the minus strand of VNJV01000485.1, from coordinate 12,489 downwards.
TGCCAAGTTTTAGATTTTAAGATAACATGGTAGTCTTAAAAATGAACTGTCCAGGAAAAAGGATTATAATGGTAAAAACAGTTACTAAAGCCTAGAGAAAATGTGGGCAAAATAATGTACCATAATGTAAAGCCTTACAAAAGCAGTTTTTTTATAAATCTTTTAACCATTTAAACGACGACAAGAAATATGTCCATTCCTTAAATCGATGGAGATTGTGAAGAAATAAATCATTAGTAAACCAATAACTAACAATAATTTATATTATAATGCCCTGCCAGGATTCAGAATGCACTTCCCCGTCTTAAACCCAGCAAACATCTAAAATATTTTTTGGAGTGTAGGCCAACAACAACAGCTGTCAGGCGAAACTCGAAGAGGCGTTGCCTTTGGCAGAGCATTTTCTGTGTGTATCTTCTTATCACTTGGCCGCTTATCAACTGATCTAATGCCGAAAGGAAGTGCCAAGTGCTAAGTGAATTTATTGATTGTCCGCCCGCAACGATGATGATTCACATTTCAAGAAATATACATGTATTCACAGAAGGGGGGAAGAAATCGATAGCGAAAAAACGGGGAACCAAATTGAACACGAAAAGGGAAGCCGAACATAAACACAGATACGGATACACACCCACACACACCGCCGGAGGAACACGCAATTTGCTTTTGTAAAGGTTCCGTTCTAAGCTCATTGTATGCAAAGTGTGTACAGCCCACCCGCCGCCCACTTTTGCCATAGTTTCGTAATCATCACACCGAAATACACAAGGCGGCGGTGCGAAAGAGAACGCGCACTGCACTTGATATACTTAATGTTTGACTCTGGGCGACAATTTGACAAAGATAGAAATAGCGCCCTGCATGTTATTGTTATTTATAGGCGGCGGCTTCCCCCCACAACCCCCTCACAAAACACAAAACACAAGCCAATGGCGATCGGAACTTACTTCGAGCAGCAACTGGAGCATCTTAATTCGCTTGAGTAGTGTGTGGGATGACACGCGCGACGCCACGCTCGGCTAATTGCTATTCATTACACTTATTGGCCTTCTGGTTCTGCTTCTGCCTCGCCTGTTTGTTTATTCCTTCGAGCGGAGAAAATGCGGAAAAACAGCAGAGGAGGCTACACAATTTTCCGTTCCGCGCGCGACGCCGACGCCAGTGTGACCATTTGTGGCAAGTGGGACCGTTTTGTGACCGTGAGAGGGTGGCAAAACAAAATTGATAGTGGTGGTAAATCAGCGATGTTTTTCGACGATATTCGCTGTTGTTTAGTGATGTCATTTCCGCTTTTTTCCCGTCATATTTAGCTTTTTTTAAAACTACGTCACGAGTGGATATTCGATGCACCGAAGTTTTTCGAATTTCTGAAAAAATTGATAGTGTTAATAAATCATCAATGTTTGCATCCAGCAATGATATAAACATCGATTAGCAACTATCAGTGCAACTATCGAATACTTTGATTATTAATATGACGCGCTCAGTTTGAAATCGATGGTAATACAATAAATTCTTGAAAGACTTAAATTTCATATATAGCTTTAAGCAATATTTTCGGCACTGGATTACTTATTTTACAATCCATTTAATATAATATATTATTCAAATGAAAACGTCATCATGCTTTTGTATAAAAATATATATATTTAATTCCTTTACTTACATCAGATGTGTAGCATTATCATTTCATTCTTTTTTTGGGTTATTTTTCGCACTTGCATTTACAACAACAGGGTCTTATGGCTACGAGGAAGTGAGGGGAAGTTCGATGGGCGGAAGACAGCGAAAAGGTGGAAGAAGAATGGGACAAAGAGATGTCGAAGAAGGCGGTGAGGATAGATCATAGTTCTAGAAGGACTTACGCCTAGGTATATTGCTATAAGTTCGAAGGATCTAGCTAAAAGTGCCTGGGAGTCGCGTTTCTAGTACCGATAGCCGCTGCCATCGTTGTCGCCATTCTGGCCGCCTGGTCCGAATCCGTTCCTGCCGCCCTGACCACCTGGCTTGCCGCTCGAGTAGCCCTGGCCATCCTGGCTATCCTGGCCGTTGGGGCGGCCGCCGGGACGTCCGCTAGAGTAGCCGTCGCGTCCCAGATCCTGACCGCCAGGACGTCCGCTGGAGTAACCCTGATCGCCGCCATCCTGGCCGCCACCAATGACACGTCCACCAATGATCACGCGACCATCAGAGCCACCATTTCCGTTGCCGCTACCTCCATTACCACCTGGCCTGCCGTTGGAGTAGCCACCGGGGCCAAAGTCCTGGCCACCTGGACGACCGCCGGAGTAACCGTCACGACCCAAGTCCTGGCCACCGGGGCGGCCACCAGAATAGCCTCCTGGGCCCAAGTCCTGACCACCTGGACGGCCGTTGGAGTAACCTCCTGCTCCCAAGTCCTGACCGCCTGGACGTCCACCCGAATATCCGCCATTGCCATTGCCTCCGTTGCCTCCTGGTCTGCCATTGGAGTAACCATCAGGACCCAGGTTCTGGCCACCAGGACCAGAGGCACCGCTGCCACTGCCATCGTTGGCGTCACCCTCGTAGCGGATCTGCGGCCTGTATCCCTGCTGGTCGGCCTCGTACTCCACGATCTGGGGAAGAGACAAACACGGGACACGGTGTTAGCAGTGACTGGAGGAGGAGATGGAGGAGCAGTGGTGTCCACTCCTGTTGCCCGCAGCCGCTGCTGCTGGTGCTGCTGCTGCCGCCGCCGACGCCGCTTACTTGCTTCCTTCCGTCGGGCAACAGGACATTGTACTGGCCGGTGGTGAAATCACCGTCGCGCATCTCTGAATGCCCGAACGAGAGTCCGCTGGGCGCGTCCTCAACCTGGTAATTAAATTCGTACTTGGCGGGCTCCTAATGGAGAGCGAGGAGCATTGGATCATGGAGAATGGAGAGCGGATTGGGGCGTGTGGAGAAAGAGAGAGAAACACAGAGAGATAGAGTGGCTAGGATCAAGAGTTCAGGTTTTTAGATTTTCAGATTTTCAGGTTTTTCAGATTTCGGGGGATGCAAGCTTTGAACGCAGGAGGCGGTGCAGGTGAGCGAGACGAATCTACCAAAAGATTGCAAGGGCAAGTGTGCAGCGTGGGCGGTGGAGCAGTGTTCCCCTCTAGGTGAGCGGTGTTCCCACCAGTGATCCCAGTTTCCAGAACCCATTTCCCAAATGCCGTTAGAAAACTACCAGCTACTCACATCATTGTCGTAATCGGAGCCGCCGCCTGATTGTCCTGGGCCACTGCCTCCCGCACCGCCTGCTCCTGCTCCCGAGGCCGGAGGTCCGTAGGAGTCGGAGGGACGACCGCCGGGTCCAGATCCTGGAGCTCCATAGCTGCTCGACGGACGACCACCGTTGCCGTTCTGGCCCGGAGCACCGTAAGAGTCCGAGGGACGTCCACCAAATCCGCCCTGACCACCTTGACCCTGGCCAGGAGCTCCATAGCTGCTCGAAGGACGTCCGCCATTGCCATTTCCACCTCCAGGAGCACCATAAGTGTCCGAAGGGCGTCCACCATTGCCGTTACCACCGCCAGGAGCGCCATAGGTATCCGAAGGACGTCCGCCATTACCATTTCCGCCACCAGGAGCACCATAGGTATCCGAAGGACGTCCGCCATTACCATTTCCGCCACCAGGAGCACCGTAACTGCTTGAAGGACGTCCGCCGTTACCGTTTCCGTTGGAGTAGCCGCCTTGGCCCTGTCCAGGAGCACCGTAACTGCTTGAAGGACGACCGCCATTGCCATTTCCACCTCCAGGAGCACCATAAGTGTCCGAAGGGCGTCCACCATTGCCGTTACCACCGCCAGGAGCGCCGTACGTATCCGAAGGACGTCCGCCATTGCCATTGCCGCCACCAGGAGCGCCGTAACTGCTCGAAGGACGACCGCCACCAGGAGCTCCATAGGAGTCCGAGGGTTTACCAGCGAAGCCACCCTGTCCTTGGCCTTGTCCCGGAGCCCCATAGCTGTCCGAGGGACGTCCTCCATTTCCATTTCCTCCGCCCGGTGCTCCATAGGAATCGGAGGGCCTGCCGCCCGAACCGCCCTGGCCACCCGGACCACTCTGACCCGGGGCTCCGTAGCTATCCGACGGCGGTAGGTAGGAGTTTACAGGCGGCTCCGGCCGCCCAAGGACCACAGCCGCCAGCAGCAGCGTCACACCGAGTAGCTTGAACATATTCCACAGGAGGAGCTGGATCGAATCTCTGGTATCTCTGGGATGAGGCTAGCGCTTGGGAGCAGCGCCGAATTCTGACTGAAATGTGACTGCTGCCACAAGGCGTATTTATATGTGGCAAACCGAAAACTGAAAGTCTAGGATGCACACACACTGCGCACACACGAACTCGATTATGAGTTGGAGGTGGCTGTGGCTGTGGCTGTGCCGTTGCTGTTGTTGTCGCAGTGCAGCGTGTGGCAACCGGCACAGCTGCCGCCGCCGCCGCCGCCACATACGATCGTCTTTGGAGATGCAGTGGCTGATTCTATGGAGCCGCCGCCTGCCCAAAACAAAAATCTCAATCGCCGCGCTCCGAGATCGCACGTGAAGGGTCTTGGCTCTCTGTCTCGAGCTGATTTGCCTTCTTCTGGCGCACATCTTCTTGAGGCGAGGTGGTGATTGTGCTGGGCTCCATCATCCACAGTCGCAGCATCCAACTCTGGATCTGTAGTTACGTTTGCCCAAAGTAGTCTACTCGGTCGCCTCGCCGGGTGAATGTGTCGGCGGCGTCTGCCGGCGAGTGGTTCAGTTGCTCGTGGTTCAGTTGCTCAGTGGATCAGCAGTGTGACAAGCGCCAAAGCTTGCATTTGTTTGCCTTGTCTTGTCGGAGCGAGTAAAAAAATAATAAAAAGCGCAGCGACATATTGAAGAAGATCGTGCCAGCGGCGACCCCAATTGGAGTAGGATGCGCGCAGATGCCTCTGAGATTCGCTGATGGGTGTAGAAGGGTCGAGTCGATCGCTGTGGGTGATGGTGGAGATTGTGGCGATGGTAATGGAGATCATGCAGATGAAGGGTACGCATGAGATCTGTACCCTGGAATTGGGGAGCTTAATATTAGTGAATTGTATGGAAAATTAAGGCAATGACACTTGGAGATCAGTAAAGAGATCAGTACTATAGAGTTTAACAGTTGATAAATCTATTTCGATCTGTATTTAACTTTAATGCTTTGAACTTATTAGGTGCTGACATAATTTCTAGCTTACATTTTCAAGAACTTGACTTGAAAGGTACTTGATTTTTTTAAATTGTTAATAAAGGAAACTTTGAGTGATTCTGTTTAATCCTAAAAAACCTATCCCCATTTTATAACTCTTCGGCATATCTCTCTGCTCTATAAACTCAACAGATTTAAGATTTGTTTGATAATTGCTCTAGAAGGGTACCCATCACCTTGAATGATGTATGGCTATGCCCATTGTACTGCCAACCATTCATTGATTCAGTTATTTTTCGAGAATCCATAGCAAATCGAAAACCCAAGCCCACACAAAGAGATTCCCGAACCTTATGGGAAATTAATTGCGCTGAGTTTTCGCAGCACGCCCACCTTGTTAGCTCTGGGTTGCCGGTAGCGCCATTCACAGATCGCAGATCACAGCCTTCGCCGGCAAATGGGAACGTGCAGAATTAATTGCTCCGCTACGTGCTTGGTCATGGGAGTTGGATGTTGGAAGCAGCTCCACATCCTGCCGAGAAACCAGACGTGCAGGTCAAAGTTCCAAGATGAACATGAAGATGAAGATCTTTTGTAAGTCACGTCACGTCACCAGTTTAGCTCCGGGTCAACCCAAGTAGCTCATCTCAGTGCTTTATCTTCATTATATTTTTCTGTAAATTTCTGTTCATATTTTATTGTAAAATTTTCACATATAGAGACGTCGGTAGCGCCTCCAGACCTCCTGGAAGAGCCATGTGTGGATCAGGTAGATGGCCAAGCACACCAAGCAAATGTCTTGGAAAACAAAGACCAGCAGGAAAGCAAGATAAATGCATAGAAACAAGGTCACAGTGCACAGTAAAAGTTGAGCCAAGCAAAGCCATTTGTGCTCAAAGAAAGCTGCAAAGGAAATAAGTCATTAAAATTGTAATAATTATTTTAAAAAAACTGTCACCTACAGCTTAAAAAATAAGCCACATAAAACACACATCCTATGGCGCCGTTGGGAGGACTTCCTTTGCTGCTGAGACCAAAGCCATTGCCATAGCTAGAACATGGATAATATAATTATTATTAAACACATTAAAAATAAAATAAAACTGCTACTTACATGGACTTAAAGACTAGCGAGCAGCTTATGTTGTCGTGTACATCGCAAATTGGCCTGTAGTCCGCATCCGCATCCAGTCTGAACTTCACGTAGAGTGAATACCAGGAGATGGCCAACCCAATGACGCAAATCCCTCGCAGGCGAGAAGACTCACTGCCCACCGGGTCCATTGCTGTAGGCAGAATGAGCTCATTGCTGGAGGACTCCGTTTCGCAGCTGCCAGGACTTTTAGCCAAAGGAAGGCAGCCAGGACATTGTCATCGATTTGACAATTTTTCCAGCAGCTGCGCAGAAGGCAGAAGCTAGGAATGCTTTCCATATACTTCCCTTTGGGTATGCTGAATATTCTGCATACGTTAAATAATTTAAAGAATATTTTAAGAAATATATAGACAGCTTTTTAATTTTCTTATTAGCAAATAAGTACACCTCAGTTTACATACTTTTTATAACTAAATAAAGAAGATTCTTTCATGTTTGTAAAGGGTGTGATAGCTTCGCCTTTCCTTTAAGTTGTCCTGCTTGTTTTCCTAGTCGGGATTCGCATAAATTTTCGTTCTCATTTAATTTGAGGCGACACGAGGACCCATGCAACAGGTAAACCTGCGTTGCTTGGGTGAGGTGGCCAAGGCTACACATTGAAGCGGGTCTAACACCTAAAAGTAGGGAAGGTAAATGGGATATTTTATTTGTTGGGTTAGCCCCTTACCCTGGGAACTGTCACCTCTGTCCACAGTGGAGCCACACATGGATCCGAGGCACCGAACACCGCATTGGGCCACGCTCTGTTGCATGCATATGAAATTAGCGACTGAGGCGACATCATCTCCGAGTCCCAGGCGACCAAGAGACAACATCTTAACCAGGCCAAAATCAGACTACAAGCTCATGATGCCGCGACTCTCGGCATGACACAATGATGCCTCTCGGTTCCCCACCCACTCTTCCAGCTGTGCAGCATGTCCCTTTTTAATTTATAGCCTCACGAATTTGAATTCATCTGTGTACGGACATTTAATAAGAAAATAAATACAACAACAAAATAAAGAAGCTATGCCCATCCAAAGTGATATATAAATCCGCGTTAGCCGTGAGGTAACCGAATGGAAACAATTTACAAAATTGCAGTAGCTCTGTGCCCCCAGGAGCGAAGTGAAGTGATGCATTTACGCAACCTTGGAACTACCTCATTCAGTCATATGAAAATGGAAAGAAACAAAATAGGAGAAAAATGAAACAGTCACCGCAGAGCCAGCGACTTGGCACAGATTTCCGTTTGACATGGAAAACCCTTCCAAGCGGCTGTCAACTCGATTCTGGCTCAAAGCCCAGCCTCACCTGGGGCGATCGCGTAATAATTTGCCACTGTATATGGGCCAGGTAGTTTATTGAACTTTACACTTCAAATGGTACACTGGAAAAGTACCAAAGCATATAAATGAAATATATATATATGATCGTTGTAAAAAACATGACTTAAAAATACTTTTGTACTTAAAAAATCTATACCATACAAAATATAATATAATGATTTAAAAAGACATTCAGGGAGTAACATGGCTGATTTTATGATAAATTTAAATAATATTTACAAATGATCGATTTATAAACCATATCTAAATCGGTATCTTAAATCCGTAATCTGTTTGATTTACGGTATTAATCGTATTTCCTGTTATTTCGATATATAAAAATTACAAATATTTTCGATATGATACGATATTTTTATCAATACATTCATCGGAATATATTTCTTGAAATTAATCCCCAAACTGATCTCATTCAAAATAGCCTCACAAATTATCTTGTGCAAGTCAGCCCAATGTATCATTTAGGTACATGAGATTTAAATTAAGCTCAATAGAAACCTAATCAGGCATAATAAAATATATAGTATACTTTTAATTTTTCCAGTGCATCTTTAATTCCCAGCTGCGATCTCCATTTGATAGCAGATGCTCGGATGCGTTTAGAAGGGCTAATGCGAATGCTAGAGCTAAAGGTATTGGTATAGGTATGGATATATACTATATAGCTAAAGCCAAATCCGATGATGCCGCAGCTGCTTCTCTTCAAGCACGCGCTGTGCTGTTGTTTGTCTCCAAAACAAATTTTGCCGTGGATCCGTGATCGAAATCAAGTGAAGTGCTCAAACAAAAGCGCCTCGGGCCTCAAGTGCAGCTGACTGCGAAATGAAAATGATGGAGCTCGAGCTCCCTCCGAGCTCCGACGATTATGATTATGAAGGTGAACGCTCCTCCGAAACGAGCAAAAGCGAAACGTGGAGCTTGCAGCTTGGCTTTTGTTGTTGTCGCCCCGTTGCACGTGCAAGTGGAAGGAAGTTAAGGTTACTGCGTTTGCCGCGATGTGGCAACAGCACACATTTGTATGCCTCATTTGGCTTAATAAATTCGCAATTAATTAGAATCAAAATGCAGCAGTTGTCAGCGTAATATAATGCTAATGATTGCGTTTAAACGAATATCTTAGCACTTGCCAAAAAAGGGTTAGATCCAAACAGATACTATTATAATATATCAATTTGATTTGATATTAAAGAAAAATACATTCATAAAGTATGATAACTTTATTCTATTAATAATGTATTAAATTGGGTGTAAAAGAGATATAATATAATCATTTAGCAAACATATAAAATTACCAGCTAGCTAGCCTTTTTATTGCTTTTATATATTAAGTAATTTACAATACTGGCTGACAAGGTATTGGAAGTACTTAAGATACTTCCATTTAAGAACTATAAAAAGAAATGATAAGTTCGAAAGAAATGTCTATAAAAGGCTGCCTACTCAGAAGTTTCTTAGTATCAGTCCGACATTAAAATGAATGCAGTTAACTTCATACTAGCCTTGTTCTGGCTGGGCCCGATTTATTTAGTCAATGCCGAAATAGGAAATACTACCGACTTCACCGAGTACAGTGGTTATATCGACAATCTGACCTGCAAGAAGCACTACTCTTCCTGCCAAGCGATCGACTCCCAGAAGAGCGGTGTCCAGAAGATCAAAGTGGGCTCCGATGTCTTCGATGTCTATTGCGATTCAGATATCGCCGGCAAGGGTTGGACGGTCATCCAGCGAAGAGTCAGTGACGAAGTGAACTTTTACCGCAAGTTTTCGTCCTATGAGAAGGGTTTCGGGGACCTCAGCGGAAGCTTCTGGATTGGACTGGATAAGCTGAATAAGATAACGTCTTTGGAGCCACAGGAGCTGTATATCCAGCTGGAGGATTTTAGCGGAGAGACACGATTCGCCCGCTACAGCCAGTTTAAAGTGGGAGACGTCTACAGTAATTACTCGCTCAACTCGCTGGGCGTGTACACTGGAACCGCTGGAGATAGTATGACCTACCACCTCAACCAGCCCTTTAGCACATTTGACAGGGATAACGCTCCAAGGTGTGCCTCAATGTGGAATGGAGCTTGGTGGTTCAAATTCTGCTTTAGCAGGTAAAGTAGTAAACAGTTTCTTTTAAAGCCTCGTATTTAACTTTTATTTTCTACAGCCATTTGAATGGTGTTTACTTAGGTGGTGCCCATAAAGATCTGTTTGCCTCTGGCATAAATTGGGAGCATTGGAAAGGCTTATATTATAGCTATAAAACTGTACACATGATGGTGCGACCAAGATTCAACTCTTCAACTCTTGCCATGATTTCTATTACTTAGACTGTATAAGAAATAAATGGAATATATACTGTTTTGACCACATAGACTTTGTTTATATTTCGTTCTAGTCCTACTTCTGATACTCTTTCAGATCTAGCGGTTGATTTAGCCACATCCAACTTTTAAGTATTAAATCACAGATCGCTTGACTTTAAAAGCTTGATTTTCAATATGTTCCAAAAGAGTTCTTTAAATTTGAGAACTTAACATTTGTTAAACAAGATAAATAATATTTATTAATAAAATTGTCTTATATTCTAATGAAAATTATGTTAGTTACATAAAGGTGCATACAAGGATACAAGAGTTCTATTTTGACCGGATCGGACTATATCATATAGGTGTCATAAGAACAATCGGAATATTTATAAAAAATAAATTATTACTTTAACGGTTTTCAACATATTTTCATCGACCTCGAGACATGACTATTATTATTTTAGAATTTCGGATTTAATTTTATGTAAATTGGATGATTATACTATCATATAGCGGAAATAAAAACGGTCGGTAAATGTTAGTTAAAATTTTCATTTGACCAAAATCGATAAATACTCTTTGATTGTTCTGTGTTAACTTTATACAAAGTTAGCATTCTTTCCTAAGGAATAATCGTATCGGAGATAGATTCGATCTTTACGACTTGGACTTAAGGTGCTTTTTCCACTTGGTTTAAGATATTAATGGTTTTGGTAATGTACGGATAAGGTCAATAATTTCATTTTATTTTAACAAATTAAGTATAGTAGAAAATACTAAAACTAATAGAAGGGAAACCCAAGCAAAGTGTATCGAAAACGACATTTGCTATTGAAGTTATACAAAGGATTATTTGACGTTGCACTCTTAGTAAATATTTTATCAACAATCAGAACTCAATCCTACTAAGCCTACTTTAAAGATTTACAGTCACCTTAAGAACAATAATCAAGCATTTACTGATTTATAATGCTGTCTGATAAGATATAATAATTGATTTAGGGCTGTCTTAAGCAAAAAATGATTTTAAAATAATAAAAATAATTTACTTAGCCCGTGCCGAAATCGGAAATATTACCGATTTAACCGAATATAGCGTAAATGAGGAACCACAGTCCTGTGAGCAGTTTTACTCATCCTGCGCGGAGATTAATCCAAGTGTAAGCGGTATCCACAAGATCAAAGTGGGAAACGATGTGTTCGATGTCTACTGCGATTCGACAATCGCCGGAAGGGGCTGGACGGTCATCCAACGAAGAGTCAGTGACGAAGTGAATTTTTACCGAAAGTTTTCCTCCTATGAAAAGGGTTTCGGTGACCTGAACGGAAGCTTCTGGCTCGGCTTAGATAAAATATATAAGATGACGGCGTCACAGGACCAAGAGCTGTATGTCCATCTAGAGGATTTCACCGGAGAAACGGCATTCGCTCGTTACAGTCTCTTTAAAGTGGGAGACGTCTATACACCCAGAGAAAAAATACCGCGAAAATCCAAGACCGCTTTTCTTACTTTCAAGACACATTTGGTCTGTTCTTGACTTACCATCTCAACCAGCGTTTTGCCACATTCGACAAGGATACCAACGGATGCGCTAAAAAACGGTATGGAGCTTGGTGGTATAAAAATTGCCAATACAGGTAATGTACTTGATCTATGCCTGAAAATACAGATTGTTATCTAAGCTTTCTTTCAGTAATTTAAATGCTCTATATTTGGGTGGATCTTTTGACATGGAACTGTATTCATGTGGTGTAGTTTGGGATTATTGGAAAGGCGATCGGTATAGCCTAAAAACTGTTAACATGATGGTGCGACCAATTTAGAAGAATTAAACCAGAGTACGATAATAATCCAATGATTTCAAAAGTAACCTTTATGTATAACAAATCTTTAATATTTGCTTAAAGTAATAAAAAGGTAATAAAACGTTTTATGTATATATTTTATTAAAATGTTATTTTCGAATTCTATATATCGGAGTTGAACTTTATGATAGGCTCTTCGACACAAAAAAAAACATTTGAAATTAACGCCAAAACAGAGTTAAGAACTATCGATTATCTCAGGATAGATAATATTTATAAGTAGGTATCGCTAAATGTGTTTAAAAAGTTGTAATATTTTTGTGTACAAAAAACATAAAATTATTAATTATTTAGTTATATTCCCAAATTTTAATAATTCAACATTAAAGGTTAATATATAATTTGATAACTATCGCTCAGTTTCACATCAGTGGCTGTATCGATATTTTCCGCTGGTTCCCTGCACATCTCTGGCTAGAACCAAATTTTTTAAAAACAGCAAAAAAAAAAAAAAACCGACGAGAACGTAAGCCTTGTATTATTTGATAAAAAAAACTGAGGCATACATCATTACTTAACTTGCAGTAAAATAATTCGTCGATATGTTTGTGGCACGTAGAATTTCCCAGACCGCGAGGTAAGTGCAGATTAAGTCGCCGAAGAAAAAGAATCGATGCGACGCCGGCCGATTACATAAATAGCAATAACAACTGCATTGTATTTATAATG
>VNJV01000482.1:0-38734 GCA_008042635.1 Drosophila nikananu | reverse complement strand
AGAGCTCTGGGTGTTAATTGCCCAGATCCTTGACCTTGGTCCTGCCGAAGCGGAGGAGGAAAAACGGGAAGGACAGAAGAATGGAGGTCCTTGTCATTGGAGTGCCTGGAATGAAATTTTCAGCCCGCTGTGCTGCACTCGAAAGGTAAACGCTAAAAGCGTTGCTTTGTTTTACTCGCCGTTGCACATGGCCAGTGTTGACCTGGCCAAAATGGTTCTGGCCACCTGGCGTTCTATTGTCCGACCCTGTCAGATGGCAGGTGCAAGCCCCGGGACTCATGATCTTTATCCAAATCGTAGAAAATGCCTACATGATTTTGCACAATGCAGATTATTGCATTGATCAGAGTTTATTTATCTGGGGGAAGTTTACTGGCTTGGCGGGATGTTTTCACGTAAGGGAGGGAGGGTGCAACTGATTGATCCCCGCGATGTGCGGAAATAAATGCATTGTAGATGATTGACAACCGTAGCTAAGCTGATAAATGAAAAGTAAACTGGGACAAAGGATGTCAAAAATGCAGGCAATGAATGAACATTTTTTTAAAACGCAAATAAAGCCTAGTTCCTGTCTTTTTTAGTACATTAAATAATTCTCTCTTAATAGAAGTCATTCAGTAAATATTATTATAATTAATAAGCACGTTTTAAGTGTTCTTACAAAATTCTGAAACAATGTACTCTTTTGTTATACGCAAATAATTAGGTCACAAAACAAATGCTACATGGAAATATAACAATACACATTTATTTATTGTATAACATTTGGTTAAACAATTGGCACGTTTTCATCAAATGCGCACATAATGAGTGCTCTTTTCTTCTTGTTTGAACTTTCAAAAATATTGAACAGGTCTTTAATTTCCATAATAAATACTCTGCAATGAAAGGAAATTGCAAGTCAGTTCAATTTCCTATTTGTTTCAATCAAGATGGACCTCTTAACCCACTAAACACCGAACGTAGGCAGCGGCACAGTGGCGCACATAGGAATAAGGTCACGGCTGTTTAGCGTGCATCTTCGGCGCTTCCTTCAGACGCTGCAGCGGCCTGTCAGCAAGTACGGGTGTATTGATTTATATAAATGGCCGCTTTGAGAGCATAATTTATGCACAACGCCAGCCAAATCCTGTCAGTAATTAATTTCCGCCTAGTGAGGGGGGAGACACAAGACAGGAATAAGTAAAAAAATAAAAACAAACTGCATTGTAAGTGCAACAAAAATAAAGCAGACGGTCTGCGGGTGGAGCCTGGGGTCTCTGATTTTTATTTATAGAAAGTGGATTCGGGAAAGAAGAGAGCGAGTATTTCCATTGTGCTCCTTCTATTTAGATCTTCCATTCAGATGTCTAGATATTTTATGGCAGATCAGTGTCCGTTTTATTGCTTTCTAATGAAGGGATCTTCTCCCCGAATAATGAAGTTGAAATCCCCTTGGTCTGACAGGTGCCCAGTTGCTTAAACTGGACCTCACACAGCCTCGAGAGAACCAAAGAAACTGAAAGTCATGGGGATGATTGGGAATAAAAAGGGCTCCAGATCCAGCTCCACCTTCGCTTTGTTTAATTTGATCGGATACGAGATCTAGAGTTACCTGTCTGGCGCCTTCGGCTTTTTGTTTTCCAAATCTGACAGCGGAGATGTTCAGATCGAGAAAAGAGAATGGAGAATCCTTCTACATTTAGAGAAAAACATGTAAATATTAGCACAAAATTGAAAGCCATTTTGTAAATTTATAAAATCATTTTTAAAATATTAATCACAAACCTTTTATCAAATGAATGATATTAATGAGCTTAACGCTTTAAAAATGCATATATATTTAAATAAGCTCTTCTTACTTTCATGTCATGAAACCAAACCCTCTGCCCTCTCGGAACTCTAGGTTGTTGGGCGATGTGATCAATCTTTTCTTATTGAAAAAAACATAATTTTCCTGTTCTCCTGAGAAATTAAAATTGATTTTAATTGTAAAATGTACTCTGAGCATATTTAATTTCCTCAAGTGCATATTCAGCTACAGGCCAAGCCCCCTTCTTCTCCGGCCGCTTGTCAGTTGCTCAAGTGCTTTTCACGCCCCGGAATGGAAAGCCGGCAATGGGATATGAAATAAAATGGAATAAAACCAACTTGAACAAAGCGGCTTTTGTGGCCTGCCCTGGTACCCCATCATACATCCTCATACTCCATTCCCCGGGCCTCCTTTGTCCTTTTCCTGAGTCGCGCACTCAAGTTACAATTTGATTTCTGATTCCGTTTGCCGCTGATGTTGCTCCCTGGGTCGTGTCTGCAGTTGCTTGTTTTCATTTCGTTTCGTTTGGTTTTGGCTTTGGTTTCGTGCCCTGACCAAAGTTTTATTTATACTCAAGTAGTTGGGGGAGTGAGTGTAGAGTGTGGAGTGTGTGGAGCCGAGGGCAGCTTATAAATAATTCAGGCGATGCCCTTACAAGACTATACTCTATATGCAAGCCCCAGGAGCTACTAGCTGCAGGCCAAGAACCGATATCAGCCACCTGAAGTCAGAATTGAACTCTGACAGCAGTCAGTCATATTTGCACCAAGAAAAAATAGTACAAATATATTTAAATATATCCTCAAAATAACAAGGAAATTAAGTAAAAATTACTTAGTACAACGAAACATTTACCTATCATATCATATTATTTACCTTTATCATAACTAAATTACCAATAAATGTTTAAACATTCTGTTTGTTATATTATTTCTGTGCCATATTTTCTTTTATTATATATTATATATCATTTATTTCCAAGTGTATTCATATTTAAGAAATATGCATAGGAAGCCAGCTGTCTGGGCCATGTCTCTCTGGGATTCTCACTGAAATTCTTCAGGTGAGACGTGAGAATCATGCAAAGGTTATGCTATATTAGAATGACGAGAGAAGCTAAAGCAAATGAATTGATACATGTTGATTGCCTTACTCTGAAAATATGTATATAAAAACTCTTAAAGTTTCCAAAGATTTTTAAAGGCACAAAGTATACCCCTGAAGAACCCTGACTCACCGATGCTAATCTCTAGTTCCAGAGTTTTGAGCTGCACTTGCGAAGTTTTTTTTTTACTTGCTTAACCCAGATTCAGGCGATGTTCGTGTCCGGATTTTGGATTGCGTGGCTTGTTGCATTTGTTGACTGGGCACAGAATTCGCGGCCTTTTGTCAGGTGAAAATTAAGGTGAAAGGCGTTTTTGCCAGCTACTGTTCGGTGTTCGGTGCGGAGGAGAGAGATTTACTTTCTGATTTGGCTCATTTGGTAGATGGGTGGATAAGCGATGATTTGTATTCATAAAGAGCTGCTCAGGGGGTGCTTGATGGTTCAATTGTCTCGTTTAGATGGTTAGCTCAAGATATACTACACTTAATGTGTTGAAAGTTTAAAACTTTTGGATGAAGAATAAGATGATTGTATGCCATATTTTACCGCACTACTGGGAGTAAACGTTTTTGGTGTTGAGAAAAGAAACTAATTCAATTTCATGCTGAATTTTATTGCTGTTTTTATGGCATTTAGATCGATTTGCTGGCTGATTTATGGGGAACATCCATATATTTGTAGTGAACATTTCTGTTAAGAATACAAGAATGTTTCCTGATTTAAAATACATATATGTATTTTTTATGACATTTCTACACATTTCCAAAGAGACTTTTCTTGTGATTTATGTATTTCAAAATATATTTCTATGTCTTAAAGCTTAGTTTTAAAATTGAATACTGCCTATTAAATTCAATTTATTTGTTTGGTGTCATTTAAACCGATTTCTTCACTGATTTATTTACTAAACATTTAATAGTAGTGCATGCCTTACCCATAAACATGTCTATAAAATCCATATAAATAATTTGAATTTCCCTTTTTAAAAGTTTTCTTAAATGCCTGGCCAAAATGCTTTCAATTTGGAACCCCTCTCTTTTAAAAACCCAAACAATTTAATTAAATTGTGATGAGTGTGTGTGTGCTTGTGGTGTCGTCTTCCCTTCAACTGAGTTTGGCTTTCGTTTGTCGGATGGGGGTTTGTTTTGAATTTCTCCAACATTTAATTTCGTTTGTGCATCGACCAAAGAAACAATTGAATATTTTTTATTATTCAATTATACTCGAGCGGAGGCCGTAAACTCATTTTTGGTGGGGGGCACAGAGGAAAGACCTAAGTATTTATTTCCAATTTGTATTCTTCTTCAGTGCTAGGCCCCAAAATAAATGTAAAGCCAAGTTCCAGGCACAAAACGGACTCCAAATCCGTATCCTCAATCGACGTCATCGTCTCCTCGCCTTGTTTATCAATTAGGCAGAGGCACACATGCAGTTCGGTTCGATTCGGTTCGATTGGATTCGATTTTCGATTTGGTAGAGGAATGCATTTTCCATTTTCCTTTACCAAAATTTGTGTAGAAGAACCCCGCCCTTCAGCAGCACTAATCTGTTTATGGCAGCGAGATTCTATTAATATTTCTCCCTTCGGGGGCCCCGTTAAAGTGTTGGAAGTTTTATGATCGGAGCCCAGTGGAAACTTTGGCATATCGCCCGGTCATAATTTAAAATATTTAAATGCTTCTGGCTATGATTGAAGAATGCAATCACCCGACGGCCACTTGAGAAGGTTTCACATTTTTCATCATTCAAATGGATGGATATTCTGTCCCCATTCTATTTCCATTTCAATGTGAAGTTCATTGTAAAGTACAATGTATATCCATTGGGACGGAATTTCATATTTTAATGGCACGCCAGCAGTTATTAATAAATTTTGTATTGCCTCCGTTGATTGTTATATGGAAATGGCTTTATCCAGCGAGGGTGGCTGAGGGGATGTTTCATTTATTAGCTCTGGGACCCCTTGGTGGGTGACAAGTGACAAATGCAGGGAAGATATAAAATTAAATGTGTGAGCCGAAATCAAAATCAGTTTGAAGCCTGCGGGCATAATTCTTTGTATTTAGCTAGCCAAGCCCCCCCGTTGAAGATTCAAACAAACAAACCCCGTGGGCAAGTCCAAACAAACACTGTTTATGGCACCCATGCCGGCACATCCTTGGCAGCATCCACTTCATCATCATCAGCATCGACATATGGGCACATCAAAGTACGCGACGACATCAGTTCGTCAAAAAAAGATGAGACGCGCGGCTTCGGGTTCTAATTTGTTCCTTATTGCAGTCTGCAGAATCTATCATCACTCCATGACCCGCGCGATGATGACATACAGACAACGACGACCCCGTTTACCCCGATTCGGAAATCCTACCATATGGTTGCCTCGGGCTCAAGACGCCGACTTGACTTGGTTTCAGGCTGTGATAATTTCCCCTTTCCTTGAACAATGCAGTGTGAAAAATACCTCCTCATAAAATAAGTCTACAATTTAGAAACACTACGGAATATTTTTAAGAATGTCATTCAAAATCCTTCGAAAATATATAGACAATTTTTATTAAATTCCAAACACGTTGCCAAACAGAACTTTTTCATTATAATTCCCAAATGGTTTAAGCACATAATATTATTATAGGTAAGCTCTCTGCTAAATGTTATTATTTTTTGCAGTCATAATTTATAAGAATAATAATTTTGCAATTTAAAAAAATGTGTGCTGTTGTAGCAATATTCTATTACTTTTCCTTATAATTCCCAAAGTGTTTTAGTTAGAGTTTAGAGTTATATTTTAATGTTAAAACTTCCAATAATCCGTTTACTGTTTGAAGATGCAACATTTAAATAGCAATGCATTTATTTCACATTAAATATTCATTTTTCCCAGTGCAATTTGCGATAATTTTCCGTTGTTCCACGTTATCCATGTGTGGGTGCTTATGTTATGTTCTAGTTTTAATGAGTTTCCACTCGACGGAGTATTTCAGGACAATAGTCCTTGAGGCGCCTGCTGGCGCCAGTTGCCCAACAATCTGTTGTGTCCTGGATTCTCGGATTGCCTGCAGACATGCATCCTTGTGCATCCTTTATCGCTGTTTTTGCAGCTGCTTATCAGCGGGGAAATTCGACACCTACTTGGCAGAATCGTGTTTATGACTTAAGGAGAAAGAATCGAAATAAAGTTCCACCGAAAAGAGGCACACATGAGCGGGAAAAACTTATTGAAGCCTGGCAGGGCAACTCATTAGTCATTTCAGCCAATCAATCACTCAAGTTTGCTTTGGGTTAATTGTTTTCCGTAAACAATAAGCCAGAAATGCCACGACCAAGCCCCCTTTCGCACATGGAGATAGGAGTCCAACAGATGGGAGAAAGAAAATTTGGGTCGATGGGAATTTTCATTAGTTCGAGACAGTCATTAGCTGGATTTTATGATGTCTCACCCATTAAGTAGTTTTTCCCCGGTCACTCCCCTTCGGAAATTCAATTCCCCCCTCACCCGCTAGTCCAGGAATTTCCTTTAATTTCCAATTTGGCGTGAAGACCCCCCTTAATAAACAAATAAACCAGCCAGGCGTAAATAAGTGTGTGCAAAAACACAAGATTGTTTGTTTTTTGGATATAAAACAAATCCATCAATCTTAGTTGCCAAATTAGTGCTTGATACCTTTATGGTTTTATGGAAAGAGAGAGGAAAACCCGAAAGCCCACCTTGTTCTATATATTTTATTGCACGTGATCCATCAATTAGCTATATATAGAAGGGCTAGAATTAATGCCCCTACATTTTAGGCTTTCATTTTGGTTCTTTTCTCCAAATAAAGCCCCTTGTTATGTTGTTATTTATAATCTACACGTGTTAGTCACTTAATAAATGGGTTAAAGGCAATACGTATTTGGCTTTCATATTGGAAATTTAAGTAATAAATTATTAATTTAATATTCTTCCTTTTTACCTTACCGTGTTGATCAAATGGCGAATAAACCAGGTCGATAAATCGCTTGGGGCAATCCGGAGTCCGGACAGACTCCAGTTCCTTGCTGTTTTCGCAAGAAGTCACAAAGCCTCCTTTATTCCCAAAGAGACAGCTGCAAGAAGGAAGGAGAAATCCGCCTTACAACAAAGCAGAGCAAAAATAAAAAATGTAAAAACAAAAAAGCATATTTTTATATATAAGACGCTCTCTCTGAACAACTTGGCGGCGGCCTCTTCATGATTTTGCGTTAAACGGCGGGTGTGGTACCAAAATAAATACAACAGAATCTTGTATTTTTTTTTACTCTTTTAACACTTTGTGACGCGTTGCGTTGTGTAAAACAAAAAGCCCTGACGCGTGTGACATTTGGCGCTGGAGAGTGACTTTTGAGCAAGAGATTCTTGGTCGCAAAAAAGGGGGGAAACTGGAAAACTGAAATGCCTTTTCGAGGGAGAAAAACAGGGAGCAGTGAGTTACTACTTGGGGGCTGTTCGGGTTGATTGTTTTCTCGTGTTGGCCGCAGGAGTGGAGTGATTGTGCCTCCGGGGTCTGCGTGTCCACTTTTCCACTTGTACATACACACACTCGGGGTAAAGATATTAGGTTTAAAGCCTTGACTATGCTTAAACTGAAGATAAAAATTCAGAATATTTTTATATATGACTTAAATGCCCTTAAGATAACGTCTTTTAAAAGTCCAGAGTGCCACAGAAATCGTTTGAAATCAATTAAATTGAGGTTCAAAAGTCTGCTAGAAAATTGTTTTATAAAAAATGTAGTAAATGTAAATGTAGTATTTTACTCATATTTAATAGATAATGACAAATAAAAAATGAGGATCCAAAGGTAACACGTTTGGGAAACCCTGCTTACCAATGAACCTTCTTAAATTAATTAAACATATTCCCTATTTCCAAAGAAATCAACATAGATTCTAATAGAATCATTTTATTAATTATATACATACATCTATAATATAAACTACAAATTATTATGTGTAGGGTAGCAGATAATTGTGATTTTATATGCTATTTTGATGACCCCATCTGTATCTTGTCCTGCATGCAAGTGCGAAACGCAGCCGTATCTGCGAGATACAGGGCCCTGGCAGGGTTGTCAGACATCTGGGCCGTCTGGCGGGTCGCATTAATTAGACGTGTTTTGTGCGAGATGTGCTTGTCCAAAAGTCTGGCCCCGTATCTATACGATATTATTTATGAACTTGCTAATTTTAGCCCTGCCCCTGGCCTGAAAAGGCCCAATAAGAGCGAGACTGTGAGTATGAGTATGAGAATGAGTGATGCTGCTCCTAGCCTTATCAGAGTATCTCAACAGGCCCGGCAGCATGTTAAGTGATTATCAGAGAAGCAGGCATTCGCATTGCCTTAATTTTGGGCTCAAGTTGTCAGCAATTTGGATGCCTGGCAGCGTTGACTTTAAGCCTATTAGACACACCACAGCAAAAGCTTTCTTTGGCAGTGGGGAAACTAGGTGCGGCGGGCCGTAGCTTTGTATGCCACAAAGTATTTTGTAATTAACAGCATTTACAACACCTTAATGAATGACGCCTTTCCTCTCGTGTCATTCCAGCACACACCGTTACTGCTAAGCACTCTCCTGCCCTCGACGAGTTCTCAACTCACACTGTGATACGTCCCCAGGTGCAACACGGACGCACCAAGCGCAGCCTGCCAACCACTCTGGACGCCACCGTAAGTAGTCACGAAAATAATTTATTAATTTCCAATTAATTACTAATACAAAACTGGGCTAACTCCTTTAGCTCAAGCCTACTTAGAAATATCTATGAAAAGCCTTTATTGGTAAAAATTTATTTGTTTAAATATGGAAATACATTGGAAAACATTTGGCTTCTATTTAACAAGATGCAAATACAGCTTAATTTACCTTAAACCGCAAACAAGCTGATATTATCCATACATCATGTAAATGTAATTTATGCTATTGTTGGCCATAAATTGGTTTTTGCCTGTGCATTTGCCATGTAATTTCACACATTTATGCTGCTGTAAATAATGAGGAAAGCCCCCATTTAAAATTCGTTACAAAAATTGCCCAGATATTTGGAACAATTTCAACAATTTTCGCACCCACGGGGACAGGGCACGGTTGGGTAATTAAAATTAACCCGAAAATAAAGTCACGAAAAATTGCGCGAAATTCGTTGCATGCCTGAGAGGGGGGCGCTGACAAGAAGCCAAACCCCGTTTTAATTAGTTCCAACGAGCAGCCACCCATGCACACACGTGAGGGGTAGTATTTGGGGTGGAATGCCAGTTAACCCCTGCGGCCAGCAGGACCTTACACATTCGCACCTCGACTCGCCCACAATTTGCATGCGAAAATGAAATAAACTTGGAACTGAAAATGGCTTAATCCTGTTACCGTTATCTCATGCTCCCACTGCTCTTTTCCAGGACGGCCTTCACACGCCGCACATAAGCCTGAGCTACACCCATGAGGGCCAGCGAGTGACCATCGACCTGCAGCGGAACGATCGCCTGCTGCCGGAGCACCACTTCCTGCGCTATCAGAACTCGAGCAACGGTGGCAACGGCGGCCACGTTGTCCGCAACTTCACCAAGACTGAGGTTGATTTATGCCACTATCAGGTACGTAACAAGAGTCCTTTTCAGGGACTCGGAGAAAAGCTTGTGAAGAGTCAGGCAATTTTAAACATTTTTAAAATAATTAATTAAACATAATTAAGTATTTTGAAAATGTTATATTTCGACCTACATCTTAGTTAACCTTTTCTCTTAATTGCACCTCCTTTTCCTCCAACTTTGTTATAATTTCCATTTCCATTTGGTTAACCGCCCCATCCAGGGACATATCCGTGGCCAACCAGACTCTGTGGTGGCCCTCTCCACCTGCGACGGTGCACTGGATGGCTTCGTCTTCGATGGGCGGCACACCTACTTCATCCTTCCCCATGTCGACAGCACGGGGCGACTGCAGGATGACCACTATCTGTTCAGGTAAGTTTAAGGTGCTTTTTTTTAGCCACTGAAATTGGATTAACAGAATTGCTCAAGAGGTGGAAGAGAAAAGAGCAGGCAGAATTAAATTCCTGGGCTAATTTGTTTAGCTTAATAGACGCAGATGAAGCATAAGTAACTAGAATTTATGAAAGTAAGGTCTCAATGGTAAAATATTTATTTGTAAAACTATAACCTTTAATTTCGTACTACACTCTTTTAACAAGAACCTAAAGACAACGATTAGAATTAGAATTAGCGTAGCTTTAATCTTAAAGTTATCTAAATTATCTTTAATCCTTATTTCTAAAACAATCTTCTCCCCTTTATAATATCGATCTATTCGTTATATATCTACCAAATATATATCTTAACAGTCGCTTATCTAATCGCGTTCTTCGAACCGAAAAAATTCTTTGCTCACTTGTCATAAATGTTTGCGGTTGATAGCCGCACGGGGGTCAGTTTTGGCTAGCCAAATGTTTGCCTATTTGCTGGCCATAAATATTTGCTTTTGTTTTGGAAATATTTGCCCAAGGCCCGAAACCGAACGAGACCCAAAAACCCATAACCAAAATGCTCTCATTCATTATGTTTAGGTGGTGCCAGCGCCACTTCCGTTATTAATTCCTTTTGTGGGCCACGGAAATATCAAATTACCTTCGTTTTTTGTTGTTGTTCCTCCACAGACAGGCGGACATGGTCCCAACGAACGCCACCTGTGGCTATGACAGCCACAGCCACGACGGCGAGGAGGCGGTGGTAGCCAATGGCATTGGAGACGGCGAGAGTCCTTTACTGCCCCACCGCCTAGATGGCGGCGAATTCCAACGCATCCTGCTCCGGAAGCGACGCCAGGCGGATGACAGCAGTCAACTGATCCGGGGCCCGTACAATGCCAACAAATACTCCAGCTACGTGGAGCTGGTCATCGTGGTGGACAACAAGGTGTACAAGCACTTCCAGGAGAGCGCCAAGAAGGTGCACCAGCACTGCAAAAATCTGGCAAATATAATCAATTCGGTAAGATTTTTATACCCTTGCAGGGTATTATAATTTTAGTCAGAAGTTTGCAACGCAGTGAAGGAGACATNTTTATTTCCTGCTTCAGCTCTACGTTCCTCTGAACATCTTTGTGGCGCTGGTGGGCGTGGTGATCTGGAACGAGTCCAACGAGATCGAGTTCTCCAGCGATGGCGACGTGACGCTGCGCAACTTCCTAAACTACCGGAGCCACAAACTGGTGGTGGATCATCCCAACGACAATGCCCAGCTGCTGACCAAAGAGACCTTTTCGGGAGGTGTGGTGGGCAAGGCACTGAAGGGTCCCATCTGCACCTACGAGTACTCCGGCGGGGTGAGCATGCAGCACAGTCCCAACACGGCCATGGTGGCCACCACGATGGCCCACGAGATGGGCCATAATTTCGGCATGGAGCACGATACCCCCGACTGCAACTGTCCGGACGAGAAGTGTGTGATGGCCGCCTCGAGTACGTCTGTGGTGCCCGTGAGCTGGAGCAGCTGTAGCATTGACCAGCTCACAATTGCCTTCTCGCGTGGCATGAATTACTGTTTGAGGAACAAGCCGGAGAGGCTCTTCGAGTCCCCCACCTGTGGCAATGGCTTCGTGGAGCCCGGCGAGCAATGCGACTGCGGGTTGCCCAAATACTGCACAAATGCCTGCTGCAATGCCGAGACCTGCATGCTCCACTCCAACGCCTCCTGCGCTACAGGAGAGTGCTGTGACCTGGCCACCTGCCGTCCCAAAATGGCGGGCAGTGCCTGCCGGGAGGCGGAGAACGAGTGCGATTTGCCGGAGTACTGCACTGGGGAGTCAGAGTATTGTCCCACGGATGTGTTCCGACGCGACACGGAGTCCTGCGACGGCGGTCAGGCCTACTGCTATCATGGCAACTGCCGCTCGCACTCGAATCAGTGCCGAACCCTGTGGGGACCCACTGGGGACAACTCGGAGCATTGCTACTCCAAGAACACCATTGGCTCAAGGCTGGGTAACTGTGGCATTAATCGGGTGAACAAGACCTACGTTAGCTGCCCCGACGAGCATGTCAACTGCGGCATGCTGCACTGCATCCATTTGAACGAACGTCTCGAATTCGGCATGGAATCGGCGGCCGAGCTCTCCCATTCCTACATCAGTCACGACCGCAAGATCGTGCCCTGTCGCACCGCCTTGGTGGATTTGGGACTGCAGTCCACGGATCCTGGCTTGGTACCAAACGGAGCCAAGTGTGGCGACGACAAGATGTGCGTGAACCAACGTTGCCTGCCAGTCGCCACGGTGCGACAGAAGGGCATGGGTGCGCCCTGTCCGGAGGACTGCAATGGGAATGGCATATGCAACAGTCGCGGACATTGCCACTGCGACGTGGGCTTCGGTGGCGAGTCGTGCTCCAGAGCGGGATCTGGAGGATCCCCGGACAGCGGACCAGCCACGGATCCAAATGGTGAGTGGGGGCTCTATTTATGGCTTGATTGAATTGACAATGAATGGGAAACCTTGAATTAAATCATTAAATTGCCTCTTGTGTTCTCTTCCAGGTTCCGTTGGTCTCAAGCGATTCCTGTACGTGCTCTTCTTCTTCGTCCTGCCCGTGGTGTTCCTCTGTTGGGTCCTCTTCAACTGCTACAAGAAGGGCTTCTTTGAACGCGGAAAACTGGCGGATAATATGTATGTATCGACGTCCTCGTCCTTCAGCAGCAGCAGCGGCTCGAAAGGGAGCAGCAGCAGCCCCGACAGCAGCAGCAGCAACACTACCCAACTAGCATCCTCCCTGCCACCCACTGCACCCACTACTGCACCTAACACCTCACCCACTAAACTAGCCCCGGTTACGGTTCCGGCTCCGGCCACCATTACTAACATACACGCCACCCTGCCGCGCCACAAATCCAATCCAGATGCAGTGCATCATGTCCACATTCAGCCGCCCAGCGTGCCGAAGAGCAAGAGCAGTCACGAGGTGAGGCGCAAGCTCTCTGCTATCACCACGCCAGTGGTGGACCTTAGTGGCTCTTGCTCCAGCTCCTCGACCTCCTCCACCTCCACCTCCTCCTCCTCCAAGAACAACAACACCGAGTCACTAAACAACAACAACAGCACACTGACCGTGCGGCGGAAGCTGGACATAACGGCTCCACGGCTGCATGCCACCACAAACCCACTGGCCCTCACCGAGGGCGCCCAGTTCATACAGAGCGACCCCGCGAGGTGCGCCCCCAACAAAACAACTAACCCACTAACATAACCACAAGCTACCACAGTGAACACTGCTTACACTGCCCCGCAATACTTTGCATGGCATTGCGTTTGGCCAGCGGTGTTTCTATATCCTTGCAAGGCATTTTAATGGATTTCCCTAAATCAGGTTTAGCCTAAGATTGGCGTTTATAGTATGGAAAGACTTTAATAAGTTTCGAGAGAAGCATATTCTCTGAAATTATTTTCCGACTATATTAAAATATAATATATTTGTAAGCTTTTTATCAGGAATCGTTCAAATATTTATACATACTTTAGACACTATGCAAAGTGATTTTGAAATTCATGTTCGAAAAATATCAATGATTGTCGATTTTAAATCAATTGTATGTCTTACCTTAAGAATAATAACTTTAAAAATGTTCTACAATCAAAAAATTTTAGATTGTCCACAAACTCAAGAATAATATTTAACATCGCTTGAATCGAAACAAATATCTAATGAACTTACTATAATGATTTAAGATCATAAAATTTTAAAACAATTAAACATTTTGAATACCTTTTTTTTAATTTCTTGACTAATTTAATGTTTATAAATTGAGAGGGATCTCTAGTAATATTAATTAATAAAAAGTAGTTTACGAATTTTAAGAATCCAACAGCACCAGAATGCAGTATATAATACCTGCAAGGATATATCTTCAACTTCGGTGCTGCCGAAGACAAGTTTTTCGTTCATTTTTAACACAAACAGCCACGTTTTGCACGTTTTTGATATCTGCCATATAACCAAATCGCATAATCCCCACCAACTTCTTACTAACAGAGCCTTAATTTGTGGTTTGTTTCCTAGTTTTAATAGATCCCCGTTTTATGTGCTGTGTGTTCAATAAATGTTTATGGTTTTAATCGCTTTTTGGTGTTGGCTTTATGTTTGTATTTGTCTTGCTATTTTGGAATGTTTCTTTACTAGCATTGGTGTTTTGGTTTTATGCACGATTACACTCTCCTTGGTATGTTTAGCACTCTAAACTTTGACCCTCAAATCCCATTACCCCCACACTAATCCCTTTAACTTCGTGTCCTTGCAGCTTGAAACCCTCAGGAGGAAGCAAAGTCATCACCACGCGAACCAATCAAAATGGCAGTGGTCCACCGCCTGGCAATGGTGGCTTACTCAAATCCACACCCAGTAGCACCGATGACATGGATGCGGCCCTGCTGAAACAGCCGTCGAGTGACGCAGTGGGTCCCTCCGGATTGTTTGGAAAATTCGAGGGCTTCACCCTGCGTCCCCTGAATGATGCCACCTCACCCGGCAGCAACTACAGCGGTCCCAATGTGGCCTTTGTGCAGCCCACGGTGCAGCAGGATGGACCACAACGAATGGCACCACCACCGCCGGCAGGAGCGGTGAGGACCGGTGCGGTTCCGGTGCATACGCCCAAGCCAGAGGCCACATGGGTGAGGCCAGCGCCTGCCCTGCCACCGCCAAATCCTGGCTCCACGGCGCGTCCCATTATCTCGCCACCCACATTGGACTCGAGCACATTAACCATGGTGCCGCTCAAGGCCAGTGCGGAGGAGGATCTTTCGCCCACGCGATCCGCACCAGCTCCTCCAGCTCCTCCAGTGCCCCTGCACCTGGATCCCAAGCTGAATGTCAAGAGAGATGGCACCATCCGTCGGTTTGCCTCGTTCCTCAAGAAGGAGGAAAAGCCGCCGCTGAAGGAGAAGATCTACATCGATCGAGAGAGGCTGCGCACGCTGGAGATATCCGCCCCGATGGCTGTGCCCGCTGCTCCTCAAACGGAGTCCTCCAACTCGGATTCGGAGACCACGCCACGTGAGGAGGAGACCCAGAATCTGGTGAAGCGCGCCCAGTCCATGCGATCGCCGACGAAAAAGACGCCTCTACAAAGCTTTGGCTCCATGCGCTCACCACCGGGATTGCCGCGCCCCAAGAGTGGCCAGGTGAACAGCAGTGGCACCTCCAGACCTAAGTCGCCACCGCCTAGACCGCCACCGGTAACGATAAAGAAAACCAACTCCATTGGATCCACGGGCTACCAGAGACCGGTGTCCACTGCCCAGCGATCCGTGGAGAATACCTACGACGACTGCGAGTTCGTGGAGGAGACAGATCGGGCCTCCAACGATGATATATACTCCGTAATTGATGAGATTCCACCGGCGGCACAGACCCTCAAGCGGAGCGATCTGGTGGCCAACCGAGCGAGCAATGGCAGCGACATGGGATTGCTCAACGAGATAGTCAACGAGCTTGAAAAGATCAACGGGGATTCCCTATATTCGGGGAAACCAGTAGCAACAGGAGTCGCTGCAGCAGATCCCCCCAAGAGTCCCCAGCGACCGGCGCCGCCCAAGCCAGCTAGCAGTGTCCTAGAGGAAAAGGCAGCCGTTACGGCGGCGGCATCTACCAGCACATATCATCGCACGGCGCCTGTCAATGCACCGGTGGCTCGGGTCAAACCTACACTGGCGGAAAAATCGCAGCCGCCCAGTATGTCTAGCTTCAAGCCGCCGGCAGGAACCGGAAGCGTTGGACAAGTGCAACCAGCGCCAACCGTTGTCCAGCAGCAGCAGGCCAAGCGGAGCAGCAGCGGCAGCGTTAGCGGAGTGACCTCCCGACCCAAGTCCTTTCTGAAAAGCACAACGAAAACACTGCCCAATGGAACGGCTGGAGCGGCGGCAACGACTGCGCCCTCGGCCACCATCCAGAAACCGAAGCCGCTCTCGGCCAAGCCATCGTTCAGCGGCGGAGGAGTCCTGGGCAAGCGGACCACGCCGCCCACAGTAAAGACGGTGGCGGTGACGCCTCCAAAGTCCAATATTGCGTCGCTGACACAGCGATTCGAGACGAGCAAATAGACTAAGGAACAGACCACGTGTGCTGACGGGTTGAGCAGCTAGATCATGGGCATAGGCAGGAAAAATAGATTGAATGAGATTGGAAGAGGTTTTCGATGAGCTTTTTTACTAACCAAATTACTATTATTTTATTTATTATTCAAAATTTAACTGACACATTTTTTTTATATCTATATTTTTCGGCCTATTTTAATTTGTAGTTTAGACATCACGCCATCTTTTTTCGGATCCTTTCAAAGTTAGTCTACGGTTAAAAAAAACGTCTTGATAGTCTACACGATTTTGGACTTCGTGTTCAGCAACATGAAGCCTAAGAGATTTTAAATTTTTGATGAGCAACATTAAAGAGGCGGTTGATATTCTTATATTAAACCCCGACAAGTTTTGGTTTTGTGTTTAAATAATAGCACGAATTTGTTAATTTACAACAAACAAGGTTACAAAATTTCTTTCAAGATTTTGTTAAAACAATATATATTTATTCTTTAGTTTAACAAACGACGACATACATATTTACATGTATATAATCTTAGATGTACTCTTAATTTAAGATAAAAAATATCCGTAAAAGTAAAAGATTGAACCGAAATTCATAATTTTAAGCCAGAAACATTCAATATGTTAAAATGTGAAGATCGAATATGATAATGCTTTAAAACCTCCTGGAAATTACTTCACATTTCGGCCACATTTTAATTAAATCAACACAAATTTTATTTCTAGCCACATTGTGATTCTTAGCCCATGCCCTTGGTTTTGTTCGATACCCTCCGCACCGTGTGCACTTTGAGTTAGGTCTTAGTTAAGATTACGATCAAAAATTTCATTTTGGCACTGACTATGCCAGAGACTACGACTGCGTCGTCCTTGATATTCATTCCTGTACCGATCGATGTGTCCCACTAGTTAGACGTTAAGGCTTTGCTTAACGCATGTGCTAAGTATGAATGTATCTCAATTTGTTAATCTTAAAGCGCATTTTAATTTAGATCCTAGCGATAGCCGAGTATTTTATATGTGTACCTATAATCCTCTATCTATTACTCCGACAGTAGTCCATGTATTTATGTATATGCAATATGCTTTTGTAAATAAAAACCAAAGATGTTCAATTGTCACAGCAAATGCGCTCGTCGCCCCGAGGTAATCAATTAAAAAGTGTTGTACAGCTGGGATATTGAAAAAAATAAATATACTACGAGAACTCGATACAGTAGAGAAATAAATTTTAAATGTCTAAATGTTGCAAAGAAACTATGTTGTATGCCCCAAAATATTTAAGAACGGAATCGAAATGTGTATAGAGCCCAAGTTATGTTAAAAGAAATATAAGTTCAACTGAATCAAAGCAATGTGTCTTTGTCGGGGAAAGTTATTCATTTTGGGGAGAAAATAATTAGAGTATTAGACAAGATTGAAATTTTGTTTTTACCATTAAATCAATAATTGTCGACATCATTTTAAATATCGCGCGCATTGTGCATCGAACTATCGATTTAATGTCCATTTTTAGTAATGAAAAACGTTTTAACACCTGGTAACACTGCAAAAGCAGGAAGAAGAATCAAAAATCTAAAAATGAGCGCACGAAAGGTAAACAATTTGAATTTACGGGTTAATTAGGGCTAAACAACAAAGAATCAACTTCACAGAAAACCTGGGCGAGGAGCGCCTTCAGCGAGATGAGCCTTTCGGCCAGTCCTGACCCCACAGAAGCCACTCCCGTCAAGCGGATCAGGAGTGCATCCAATGTGACAACAACAACCCGAGTTTCCAGGTCTCAAAGCGGAAAATCGACGCCAACTACAAAGCCTTTGATGGAATCCGTGGACCTGACGGCTCTGTCTGATAATGAGGAGGAGAATGCTGACACCACAGAACCCCCGCCGGAAGTTAAGGAAAACTGGATGGAGAGCTTTGCACCGGCAAACAGCGAAGAGTTAGCCGTTCACCCAAAAAAAATTGGAGAACTCCGCGATTGGCTGCGACACTGCGAAGCCGTTCGTAAGAAGTTTCCCGCCCAAATGTGTCTGCTTACGGGACCCACAGGCGCCGGCAAGACGGCTACGTTGCGTGTCCTGGCTAAGGAGTTTGGCTACCAGGTGCAGGAATGGATCAATCCCGTTGACTGTGAGGTTGTCAATGCTTTAGGGGATCAAGCCAACGGAAATTCCTATGTGGGTTCACACTTGGAGGCTTTTAAGAGCTTTCTATTGCGTGCCTCGCGATATAAATCGCTGCTGGATTCACAGAATAAAAGACTGCTGCTCGTAGAGGACTTTCCCAATGTTCTGCTTAGCGATACTCAGGATGTCGACTTTGAGGAGTTGTTGGAGTAGGTACCCTACCTTATAAACTTTAAAATAAGAGAATTTATGTATACCAAAATGCAATATCTTTCCCTTCCAGTGAATACTCCTCCTATGGCAAATCTCCCTTGGTCTTCATTGTGGCCGATGCGAAGTCTCGTGGCCTGAACATAAGCTACCGTCTATTTCCGGACCAGCTAAAGGCCAAGCATCGCATTGAACACATAAGCTTTAATGCCATTGCATCCACCATTATGCAAAAGTCTATTAAAGCCTTCTGTTCCGTGATGCAGCAGCCACAAAACAAGGCGTTGTATAAACTGCCTTCGTCTACTGTTATGGACTCAATAGTTGTAGGCGCCCAAGGTGATATACGGAATGCTCTAATCAATCTGCATCTTAGTTCCTTGAAGGGAGTAGCCAATATGCCTACTAAGAAACTCAATGTCAGCGTGGCCAGCAAGGGTCGCAAAAAGAAAGCGACTCAGAGTACTCTGAAGTCGATCGGAAGAGACGAATCTATTACTCTGATGCATGCT
Source organism: Drosophila nikananu (assembly GCA_008042635.1). Classification (NCBI taxonomy): domain Eukaryota; kingdom Metazoa; phylum Arthropoda; class Insecta; order Diptera; family Drosophilidae; genus Drosophila; species Drosophila nikananu. The sequence goes on along the minus strand of VNJV01000482.1, from coordinate 19,892 downwards.
CTGGGTCGCGTTCTTAATCCCAAGTGTAAGTTGCATTGCATGTACTCAGATTACACCTTTAATCTTTGACTTTTTTCAGTTAATGATGACAAAATGCTGCTCCACAGTCCCGAGGAATTAACCGAAGCCTTCAACACTGAGCCCAGGAACTTTGTAAATTTTGTGCATGCCAATTATCTTCCGCATTTCAAGGACATCGAGGAGGTGGTGAACGCCATAGATGACTTGGGGCTGGCCGATTCCATGCTCAATGAGTATCGTGAAGGTGCCGTAAGCGTCATGGGTTTAAATATTGCCATCCGTGGTGTAATGCTGGCCAACAGGGCTCCAGTGAGCGGTTGGATGCCAGTTAAGGGGCCGAAGCGTGTAAACTTTAAGTCGCTGGCCACTGTGGCGGAGCAGAAACTTATCGGTGTGGGATATGCGAGCATTTCCAGGACTCTCTATGCCACCGAATACAGTTCCCTAGTAAAAAATATAGCTGACGACAGGCTTTCGGAGGCTAATTCGTCTCAAAGTATAGAATAGTATTTAAGAAACTGAAATAGAAAGTGTCCTAAAAGTGTAGAGTGCCAGGTAGCAATTATTACGTACAAAAAGGGATTCTCTGAGAAATCCAGTTAAATTTTTATAATAAAATGCAGAAAATACAAAAAACAAAAAAAAAATTAAACAGCCTTCAAATTTAAATTGAGTTCCTCATTCTAGTTTTATGATAAATGTTAATTTTCTTAGACATAAAACTAATAACAAACCATGTAGGAAAACTATTAGAATTCACGATTCAACATTTTATTAGCCTACAAATCGAGTTTTCATTATATAAAAAATTTCATTAAAATCAGTAACGCGTCGTAGATAATGAACTTAAAATTGGCATGTAAATGAAGGGCAATCCAAACAATTGAAGCGCTCACATATGATGTCTTATAAACTATACAGGGGCTCTTTCTCTCTGTTTCCATACATGTTTGTCGCCACCACACTTGGAGTGTTCTATGTACATGGCGCGGTGTGATCCGCATCCTTACTTAACCGTTGCATTGGTGCCCTGTTTGGCTACATCACTGGAGTTGTCCTCATCCTCGTCCATTTGATTGCTGCTGTCCAACAGTCGCTGGCGCTCCTCCTCGTTGGCATGCCCATTCAGGTGAATCGGAGATCGGGAGCGAGAGCGACTGCGGTCATGACCGCGCTCGGCATGCCCATTGGCTATATTCAGCCCAGCCACGCCCATCTCGTGCCCATTATCGCTTGAAGAGGAGGATGTGCTGGAAGTTGTGCTCGATGTGGTGCTACTGCTATCGCTCTCGCTATCCTCGCTGGAAGAGTCCATGGGAGTGGGCTGTGCGGGTTGCTGCTGGGGTGGCTGTTGTCTGGCCTGCAACTCGACGGCCGAGCTGGGTGTGGGTGCCACCGCCGAGGGCGGAGAGGCAGCAGCGGCCGCAGCAACCGATGGACCCGGTGTTGACCCCGTCGAGCAAGAGCGCAGGAAATGTGAGCGCAAAACTGAAAGAATAAGAATATATAAGAATAAGAATATATATAGCAACTTACTTTCTTAACCAGGATAACCATGCTTACATTGATTCTCCCGCGTCAGCTGGCGCATCTTCTCCTCCTGAGCTCGTATCTTGACACTGAACTCATTGGATGTATTTTGAGCTTTGGAGCATCGGTCTTCGATCTGCAGGCACTCCTGGATTAGCTCCTGTTTGTTCATCGTCTCCAATCGCTCCAGTCGCGCCCGTTCGTAGACATTGGAGAACTCCTTGGAGAGAAAGAGGTCCTGATCCTCCGTCTGCGAATTAAAGCAGTTGTCATCGGAGTCGTCCTTGTTCAGATCTGACATGTGCTCCTCCATCAGGAAGCGATTGGTGTTGTACGGCACGAGCAGCGACCGGGAGCGAACAAGCTTGGTGCGGCTGTTGGGACGCGGATGGGGATGCCCCTCGGCATCCGTTGGCTTGTCTAGCTTCCATTGCGGAAACAGATTTTTGGTCTTCTTCGGCAGAAGCTTGGACTTTTTGCCGCGACGATGCTTTCGCTTGGGCAATCCTGAGCCCACTCCGCCACCGCCACCGCTGCCTCCTCCGCCACTGCCAGCACCGCCTCCGCCATCCAAAGGACGCTGCTTGGTGTTGTTTTCTGCAATATATTAAAAAAAAGGATACGCAATTTTAAATTTTAAACTGAAAACGGCCGCCAACTTCCCGAAATGCATCTCTGACAAACGCTTCTCGCAAAAAAAAAAAACAGTCAATAGCCAGTCGCCATTTGTCTTACTTTTTTATTAGCGCCCTTTAAATTTAGTTTTTACCTGTTTTTACCGCCTCTGCCATGTTGCTAGCTCAATTTATAGTTGCACAAACACTTGGCGATCTCTGTGGCCACAACTTTCAGGTTCTGAACTTATTTTCAAGCTTGCGAAATTTGTTCTAAGTAGAGTTGTTGATAATATATCAAAATATCAATCTATCGATATTTTTCTGAAGAAGAAATATTTATATCACGAATTTTTGTTGGCCCAAATATCGAAATATCTATATTTTTAAGAAAACTTTACATAAATTCTTATTTAAAATAAAAACTTATCCAATTGTGCCTTGGGATCCCCTTTTTATAAGCGCGCAAGTGATGCAAGTGTGACTGAAATATATGCCTGGTATAATTTTGTAACAAATTACAAAAAAATCTTTATTCTATGACTTTGTCTATGTTTTGTAACAAATTTAAACCATAAGTTTCCTTTTAATATATATATTTTGTATGTAATATAAAAACTATAAATAAAAACAAACCAAAGCTTTCATAGAATTTTTATTTATTTTGTTTAAGATTATTAATGGAAACGAAACCTACAAAAATAAAGCGATAATGTTTTCAAAGCTGCCATTTTTTATTGTGTGTTTATTATAATTTTTGTAATATTCACATATAAATCCAATAATAATAATAAAGCAATTGATAACCGATGTTTCGTCAAACATCGATGCACTAACATTGATATCAACAAACACATCGAAAAACCTCGGAAAACATCACTACAAGATCAACGATGCCCTCGATGTTTTCAGCGTCACAAGAGCGCGCCACAATACAAAATCGTGAATAAGTGGAAGGCGCAAAAGAAAATTATGACAAATTTTAAAATTAAACTCATTCAATAAAAAACAGTTCGAGAGCCTCACAGATCGAGCATTATTCTGATGCAAACTAATATATTGAAGTGTAAAATAAGAGCACAATTGGTTACATTTAACTTTTTTAAAAAACCCATTTAAAGTAAATAATTAATGTTCATTATGTACTTAGATTCTAGAATCGATGGTAATGTTAATTAAAAATATTTCAAATAAATATTTTTAAAATATTCCTAAAAAAACTAGTCCTGTAAAGCTCCTACATTTTCCCTGGAAAGTAAAACGATATGAACTTAAATACAATCCATTCTATTTATTTTTACAACAAAATGAATTAAATTTGTTTCCTTTAACAGATAAGATCCTAGTCACCTAGGTTACTCCCTCAAGTTGTCGTGAATCCAGTCAATAAAGGAGGCTACCCTTGTGTAGACTTCCGGCCAGTCGCGATTAGGACATGGCACCGGTCCAAAGGACACCAATCCGCCAAGAAGATAGACATTGTTTTTGAACAGCATCAACGGCCCACCGGAGTTGCCATGGCACTCCTTCGAGTTGACAAAGCCGCACAGCTGCGAGGCCTGAATGCTCAGCCCATGGCCCGTGTACTTCCGGTGGCAATCCGCGATGGAACTAATGGTCACAAAGTTTTTACGCATGCGCGGCGAGGTCTTGGCTTGCCAACCAGCCTGCTCCGTGACTAGATCTTCCAGCTCGTCCGCTCGCAGCTGTTTGTTCGGCAGACAGATTGGCACCACAAATTCGTTGAGCTTCGCAGGAGTGGCCAGGCGAATGAGGGCTATGTCGTTGACCTGGCTTAGGTTGGAGCTATTGTACATGGGATGCGGCATCGTTGTTTCTATACCAATGTCCTGGTACGCCGGAGCACAGTCTGTTATTTGGGTGTCCTCTTGAAACTGACAGTCCGGATTTGTGCTGGTATCCCATTCACCCAGGCGGACCGCGGAAATCCTAAGGTTATTGGTCATGGCCTGCACCACACAGTGGGCAGCGGTCAGTACATATCGTTCGCTGATAAGCACTCCTCCACAGGCGTGAAGTTTCTCCCCGTTGGATGCTATGAGCAATTAGAGAGGGTTTCACTGAGCTGTCTGATAGCAGCAAAGACGGAAGACTCACACTTCGTGTACTCGATGAGAGCCAGCCAGGGAAACTCCCTGATCCGGGTATCAGTATCGTTGGAACGTTGCCACCGAACTGTGCCACAATTAGAGGGCAGCAGAGGATGCGTCAAGGCCCCCACACCTGCGGTACTGGGGCAGCAGACCTGGGAAAGTACAGGAAATACATTGAAAAAGTATTACAATTAAATTTGTACTTCACTGATATTTTTCTAGTCAACTTTTGTAAAACGAATATTTAAACTTTTTTCTACAGTTGGTTAAGAGGAGTTTGAACTATTATCTAAACAACTAATTTAATTGTACATCTCTATCACAATTACTCTGAAATTATTCTCAAGTTCTCATTTATTAATCGAAAAACACTAAAGAACCCCTAGAAAATCTTCCCGCTTTTGTTTAAATATAGTTTTGTTGACATCTATAACTGATTAGATCATTTAAAACCAAAAGCTTCAGCTGCTATCTCTCACATTTCGAAATCAATGAGACTCAATGAAAGTGAAAACAAGAACACAGGCCGGGGAAAACCGAGCTGTTTTGATTTCAACTTGCACTTCAGGTGTCTTCCAGGTGAGTCAACTGGAGAGTATTAGTACCTACCAGCACATCTTTGCCCTGCTGACCGCACTGGTTCTCCCGGAGCATGCTACGGTCGGTGGGGCTCGGATTCCCGGAGGCCAGAAAACCCATAAAGTAGTCGCACTGCTTGAGCGAGATGCAGTGCCCTGTGGTCCTGCCAGTATATAGCTTGGACACGCAGTTCAGTTGTTGAGCTGGAAGTTCATTGCCAGACTTGTTTACGGCTCTGAATTTCTAATTTCATGCACTCACCCCTCGCGCCCAATGCCAGCAGCAGGCAGCCACCAACAACAAGTACGGCTGGAAAACTTCTCATACCGGATCGGATCGATTAGATATAGCGACTAGCTACAACGGAGACGTTGGGACAGCAGCAAGCGACAGATTGAATGAGACTGCGGCTGTCATCGAGACTAAAGCCGAGTTAGGCCCGAAGATTACCGGGAGAGTGAGTAGTAGCTCTCGTATTCCGATTCTGATTCTGATTGAGTCAGAGACAGATTCCGATTTAGAGACCCAGGGAACTTGGTCCAGATAGTTGAGCAGCCGAGTGTTTTCTACGAGCTTTTTAGCCTAGTGTTGTGTTAAATATTCCCGATGGTTTATATAGAACAAGTAAGACGCTATAGTCGTGAGTGTTCGACTGTGAGATAAATTTGTTTCAGTATTTTTAAAAACCAATACTTAAATCAAACAAAATTAAACACATTTTGAACACTATACCTGTTTTAAAATGCAAAAATCTAACGTTTTAAGCAGACATTATTTTGAATTTTAATAAACATTTTAAATAAACAAACATTTAAGGTTAGGCAATAGATAAATTCGAATTAGAAAAGCAGCTCAATACCCAATAATTTTATATTTTTAAATTCATACACCTATTTCTGGTTTCAAAGTTTAAAAATTAAAAAGTTAAAACCTTAAAGAACTTGCAGTCCTTAAAAATGGCTTTAATCTTTAGAATATGTCTTTGGGGCTTTAATAGAGTTATATTTGGGATACCTGGTAAATGGAGGTTAATTGATGGGGTGAATAAATTAAAGAAGAAAAGTCAGCTTAAAGGACTTCCTCTACCGACTGCGACGCCGGCAGAGACCTTCGCGCTCTTTTCCTAAGGCGGAAAAATATCGATGTATCGATAACGAGCATTCTTTTAATTAATTTGGTGCAAATACATTATTTACAATACAAAAGTCTAAAACGAATTATTAATGGGATAACGATTTTTGTTTTGCCGGTTGTCAAAATTTTGCAAAGTATGACCGTATAATTTGCCTTCAAAAATGCCGAACAACGTGGAAAGTGGGCACACTTCAAAAGAATAAACATTTCAAAAAAATTTCGATTATTTTGATACATTAAACAACCCTATTTTTATTTACCAAAATGCAGTGAAAAGTGGGCGAAAACAAGTGAAAAAACGCACAAAATGGCCACCCAAAAGCCAGGCGAGTGGGCGAGTGCCCTTTTGGCCCGCTTCGAGGATCAGGCAAGTGTTTTTCGGACGCTTTTCGGCTGCTGCGTCTTGCGGAGCCCAGGCGAAAAAATGTACCTGCTGCTCGGCCACCACCCCGCACCGCCCTCATGCACGCTTGGCCGTGTTGTTTTGGGGACTGCGTGGGCGCAGAGGTGGTGTGTGGGCAGGTGGGAAGGGGTGGCATTCACAGCATGAATGAAATGGAAATAATCAATCAAATGCGCCGTCTCTGTGTCTTTGCAGCTGCCAAACCGAATAGGAGCCTACGGCACGCAAGCGAGGATGAGCCAGGACCAACTGGTGGCCTGTTTGATACACATCTCGCGGTACCGCTTCTCCCTGGTTATATCCGGGCTGACCAAGATGCTGCAACGCGTCAATGAAGCGGTGAGTGCTTTAAAAAATCAACTATAAATACGTTTTAAATATTTGTTAAATATTACGTTGAGTTTTGTATGCTCTATTAAAGCATACTTAATTATTTAAATAAAACTAATCACATTTTCATACTCATTTTTAGGCCCTTCAAAATCGTCATGAGCCGGAACGTTGCTACTTCGAGTCACTGGTGATCATACTGACCACTTTGGAGCGCTGCCTAACCAATCAGACCAAGGACACGGCCCGCTTTGAGGAAGCCATGAACGTGAAGCTTCTACTGCGGGAAATCTCCCAGTTTGTGGACGTACAGAGCGACAGTAATCCGAATGCTGCCCAATTAAAGGCTCTGGCTTCCAAGGTGCTATTTGCCCTGTCACAGAATCACTTCTCGGCTGTGTTCAATCGCATCTCGGCCAGGATACAAGAGTTGACATCCTGCTCCGAGGAGAATCCGGACTACAATGACATCGAACTGATACAGCACATCGACATGGACATGATAAAGCTGACCAAGCTGCTACAAGGTAAGATTAGTTGAAGAGATCTAACAGTCATCTAAACTTATTTATTTCTTTAGAAACTATTACAAAGTTTCGATCCAAACGGGCGCCGCCATTGATTTTACTTTATTCGCTGGAGAAGGCCATTTGGAACTGGATTGAGTACCATCCCCAGGAGTTCCAGGACCTGCAACGGGGCACCAATAGGGATATATCCACGTAGGATTTAAATTCAGATTTACGCAGAGAAACCAAATAACTTACTTAACTCCTTTCATTTAGCTGCTGGGAACCCCTCATGGACTTTGTGGAGTACTTCAAGACAGAGAACAAGAAAAGCAAGACTCTCGTGTGGCCATTACAGATGCTGTTGCTAATACTAAATCCTTCCTGCCTGGAGGCCACTGTCAACGAACTGCAGCAGTCGGAGAAGGAAAAAGAAAAAGAGAAGGTCCCATCCAAGTCAGCACAGTCGACTTCCAGGGACAAGGACTTTTCGGCCAAGCAGTTCATCGAAAGCATAAAGCGGGGACTGGGCCAGCACTCGCCGTCCAAACAAGTTACCGAGTCCTCCGCAATAGCCTGCGTTAAGCTCTGCAAGGCCTCCACGTACATCAACATCACCGACTCGAATAATGTGGTTTTTAAGCTGGTCCAGTACTTCATCAACGACCTAAAGGCCCTGCTCTTCAATCCGGCCAAGCCCTTCTCCCGAGGACAGGGCTATAACTTTGCGGACATCGAGCTTATGATCGACTGCTGGGTCTCCTGCTTCCGCATCAATCCGCACAACATCGAGGCACTGAAAGTGTGTCTAAATCTGTCGTCACCGCAGGCCTACCACTTTGTGATTGTGTGCTCCTTGCTACGGTGAGCAAGGCTACTTTGAATAATATTTGGATAATTATTAATACTAATATTCAACCCTTTCCAGACTGGCTCACATCTACGTGGACTTTCGCTTGCAGAACAAGAACCCTTTCCGGATTGTCAACCAACCCAGACTGTCCTGGTGGCCACAGACTGATGTGGTTCATTATCGCTCGGCCGAGCTGCGAGCTCTGTTCACAGATACGCTTAACAAGGCCACTCAGGGCTATATAGCCCATACACCACTGCGCTACATCACCTCACTGACGCTGAAGTCCAAAGACACCCAAAAGGGTTTAACGCGGGCCGAAGAGGGACCTGCCCACAAGATGCTATTGCTGCTACTCGTCCGGCTGATCCATGCCGATCCCACCCTATTGCTGAACGTAGGATAGGTGGTATTTTAAAACTTGATCCCTTTTAAACCACTTTATATTGCAGACTCAGGGAAAGGTTGCCCACGAGGTGCAGAGTTCCACGTTGGAGCTGATCAATGGACTGGTGAGCCTCGTGCACCAAACCACCATGCCCGATGTGGCCCAGGAGGCCATGGAGGCTCTGCTTGCCCTGCACGCACCGGAAAAGATCGAGGTGTGGAATCCGGAGGCTCCTATCAACACTTTCTGGGACGTCAGCTCCCAGGTGCTATTCTCCATCTCGCAGAAGCTCATCCAGCACCAGATTGCCAACTACACCGACGTTTTGAAGTGGCTGCGCGAGATCCTGATCTGCCGGAATACGTTCCTCCAGCGACACAAGGATTACGCCCACGTGGGTAGCCAGATTGCCATATGCAAGCAGGCCCACATCAAGATGGAGGTGGTCTTCTTTATGTATCTGTGGAGCGTCGATCTGGACGCAGTTCTGACCTCACTGTCGTGCTTCGGGCTGCTCTGCGAGGAGGCGGAGATCTGCTGCAGTTCCGATGAGCTGACTGTAGGTTTCATTATGCCGAATTACCACATCTACCAGGAGCTGGCACAGTTGTCTTCATGTGAGTTACCTTTAAAGCATTTCATTTATTTTTTCTAATATCTAATATTATATTTAGCTGCTACGGATACTCGGATTTGCTTCTTCGACAACACCCACGGCAACGTGCTGAGCCGACTTACGCTCCAGAAACGCATAATGACACTCCTGCGCAAGATCGAGCACTGCGTCCATGGTGTGCAGCCCGCCTGGGAAGAGACCTTCCGCAACTGGGAGGTGTCCAGCAAGGTCTTGCAAACCTATCCAAAGTGTAAGGGCGAGGATGCCCAGGCGGAGGTCTTCCATCGCGGCATGGGCAAGCGACGAGCCAGTCACCAGAGCTCGGAGCACGATCTGGAGGAGCAAATCAATGAGTGGGCCAACATGACGTGGTTTCTCCTTGCCCTAGGCGGAGTGTGCCTGCACAAGCGCAGTAGCAGCCGGCAAATGCTGCTGCAACAGTCCCAAAACAATGCCTCCCTCGGATCCCTAGCCCAGAACTCTCTATACTCGAGCTCCACAAGTTCCGGACATGGCTCACTGCATCCAAGCACAGTGTCTCTATCCACGATCCCGCCAGCGCCGCCACAAGATGTCAGCTACTGTCCTGTGACCCAGTAAGTCTCTAAGAGAAAGAACAATAGAATTTTTCTTAAAGATAATCTCCCGAAATAGATTCATTGGACAACTGTTGCGCTTGCTGGTCTGCAGCAACGAGAAGATCGGCCTCAACATCCAGAAGAACGTAAAAGAACTAGTGGGAGAGGAGATGTCGACCCAGCTGTTTCCCATACTCTTCGACCAGATACGCGCCATCGTGGAGAAGTTCTTCGACCAGCAGGGTCAGGTGAACGTGAACGTGACGGACATTAACACGCAGTTCATCGAGCACACCATCTACATAATGAAGTCTATACTGGATCCCAAGGCCAGTAAGGATCCCAACAACGAGCAGCCCTCGCCCTCGGAACACCTGGGAGTCACCAGCATCGAGGGCATGATGCTGGGCATCGTTCGGTATGTCCGCCACCTTGACATGACGGTCTATGCCATCCGGATTAAGACAAAGCTCTGCCAGCTGGTGGAGGTAATGATGAAGCGTCGAGACGATCTCGCCTTCCGTCAGGAGATGAAGTTCCGCAACAAGCTGGTGGAGTATCTGACCGACTGGGTGATGGGAACTTCGCACCAGATAGCGCCGCCCAGCTCCGCGGATGCTTCTATTCTGACCAACACATCGCTTATCTTCCGCGACCTGGATCAGGCATGCATGGAGGCAGTGGCCGCTCTGCTTCGTGGTCTCCCGCTCCAGCCAGAGGAGTCCGATCGTGGCGATCTGATGGATGCTAAGAGTGCACTTTTCTTGAAGTACTTTACTTTGTTTATGAACCTTCTGAACGACTGCATCGACAGTTCCGAGGCAGAGAAGGAAATGAACAACACCCCACTGCTTCCACCACGACCACGAATGGCCGCGGGCAAGCTGACCGCGCTCAGGAACGCCACCATTCAAGCCATGTCGAATCTGCTAGGTGCCAACATCGATTCGGGCCTAATGCACTCGATTGATCTGGGCTACAACCCCGATCTCCAGACCCGGGCTGCTTTCATGGAAGTCCTTACGCAAATCCTGCAGCAGGGAACCGAATTCGACACTCTGGCCGAGACCGTGCTGGCGGATCGCTTCGAGCAGCTGGTTCAACTGGTCACGATGATTAGCGACAAGGGAGAGCTGCCCATAGCCATGGCTTTGGCCAATGTGGTGACCACCTCCCAGATGGACGAGCTGGCCAGGGTCCTGGTCACTCTGTTTGACGCAAAACACCTGCTGTCACCCCTGCTGTGGAACATGTTCTATCGCGAGGTCGAAGTCTCCGACTGCATGCAGACTCTATTCCGCGGCAACTCCTTGGGCAGCAAGATCATGGCCTTCTGCTTCAAGATCTATGGAGCAAGCTATCTGCAAATGCTGCTGGAGCCGCTGATTCGTCCGCTGCTGGATGAGGAGGAGGAGACTTGCTTCGAGGTGGATCCGGCTCGCTTGGATCCCACCGAAGACATCGAGCAGCACCGCAACAACCTGATTGCGCTCACCCAAAAGGTTTTCGATGCCATTATTAACTCTTCAGATCGCTTTCCGCCCCAACTGCGCTCTATGTGCCACTGCCTTTACCAGGTGCTGAGCAAGCGCTTCCCGAATCTCCTCCAGAACAATATCGGTGCCGTGGGCACTGTGATCTTCCTGCGCTTTATCAATCCCGCTATAGGTGAGGTTATTATATTTAAAATTAGAATTCATTCATAAACATCTCTTTCTTTTCACAGTATCCCCGCAAGAGTTGGGAATCGTCGACAAGCAGGTGCACAGCTCTGCCAAGCGAGGACTCATGCTAATGTCCAAGATCCTGCAGAACATTGCCAACCACGTGGAGTTCTCCAAGGAGCAGCACATGCTCTGCTTTAATGACTTCCTGCGAGATCATTTCGAGGCCGGTCGCCGGTTCTTCATTCAGATTGCTTCGGACTGCGAGACCGTTGATCAGACATCGCACAGCATGAGCTTTATTTCGGATGCCAACGTGCTGGCCCTGCACCGATTGCTGTGGACGCACCAGGAGAAGATAGGCGACTATCTGTCCAGCAGCAGAGATCACAAGGCAGTGGGAAGGCGGCCCTTCGACAAGATGGCCACCTTGCTGGCCTACTTGGGCCCGCCGGAGCATAAGCCTGTGGACTCGCACATGATGTTTAGCTCGTACGCCCGCTGGAGCTCCATCGACATGTCCTCGACCAACTTTGAAGAGATTATGGTCAAGCATCAAATGCACGAGAAGGAGGAATTCAAGACCCTGAAGTCCATGAACATATTCTACCAGGCGGGGACCAGCAAGTCGGGTTATCCGGTCTTCTACTACATAGCCAGGAGATACAAGTAAGTAACCGTGGAAAAAGCACAGTAGAGGAAATAAATGGATAACTTCTTCCAGAATTGGAGAAACAAACGGAGACCTGCTGATCTACCATGTCATTCTCACGCTAAAGCCCTTCTGCCACTCGCCCTTCGAAGTGGTCATCGATTTCACGCACACCTGTTCGGACAACCGCTTCCGCACGGAGTTCCTGCAGAAGTGGTTCTATGTCCTGCCCACGGTGGCCTACGAAAACGTCCATGCGGTGTACATCTACAACTGCAACTCCTGGGTGCGCGAATACACCAAGTTCCACGATCGCATTCTGGCCCCCCTGAAGGGAAACCGTAAGCTACTTTTCCTGGAATCGCCGAACAAGCTCACGGATTTCATCGACGCCGAGCAGCAGAAGCTGCCGGGAGCTACGCTCTCCTTAGACGAAGATCTCAAGGTATTCAGCAACGCGCTCAAGCTTAGTCACAAGGACACTAAGGTGGCCATTAAGGTTGGGCCGACAGCTCTTCAGATTACTTCCGCTGAGAAGACCAAGGTCCTGGCCCACTCGGTACTCCTTAATGACGTCTACTACGCCTCGGAGATCGAGGAGGTGTGCCTCGTGGACGACAACCAATTCACGCTATCCATAACCAACGAGAGCGGTCAGCTGAGCTTCATTCACAACGACTGCGATAACATTGTGCAGGCCATTATCCACATCCGAAATCGATGGGAGCTGAGTCAGCCCGATTCCGTGACAGTGCACCAGAAGATCCGGCCGAAGGACGTGCCGGGTACGCTGTTGAACATGGCACTACTGAATTTGGGCTCTTGCGATCCAAACCTGAGGACGGCTGCCTACAATCTGCTGTGCGCCTTAACTGCTACCTTCGACCTCAAGATCGAGGGGCAACTGTTGGAGACGCAAGGTCTGTGCATACCCTCCAACAATACCATTTTCATTAAGTCGGTGAGCGAAAAGCTAGCCACCAATGAGCCGCATCTCACGCTGGAGTTCCTCGAAGAGTCTATCCAGGGATTCCAGCGCAGCACCATTGAGCTGAAGCATTTGTGCTTGGAGTACATGACGCCCTGGCTGAAGAATCTCGTCAAGTTCTGCAAGTCCAACGACGACTCAAAGAAGCTCAAAGTCTCCCAGATCCTGGACAAGCTTATTAACCTGACCATTGATCAAAAGGAAATGTATCCCTCGGTGCAGGCGAAGATCTGGGGCTCGATTGGACAGATCCCAGAGCTCATCGACATGGTGCTGGATAACTTCTTGCATAAATCGATCACCTACGGCCTGGGATCGCCGCAAGTGGAGATTATGGCAGACACGGCAGTGGCTCTCGCCTCGGCAAACGTCCAGTTGGTATCTAAGAAGGTCATCACGCGGATGTGTCGGGTTATGGACAAGTCCTGCACGAATCCTACGCAGTATCTGGAGCAGCACATGATGTGGGATGATATTGCCATCCTGGGACGCTACTTGCTCATGTTGTCCTTTAACAATTGCCTGGACGTGGCCACCTCGGTGCCCTACCTCTTCCACACCATCACTTTCCTGGTCTGCTCGGGATCGCTCTCGATGCGAGCCTCCACCCACGGCCTGGTGATCAACATCATCCACTCGCTGTGCACCTGCACAAATCCCTCCTTCTCCGAGGAGGCGCAGCGCGTGCTCCGGCTCTCCCTGGACGAGTTCTCCCTGCCCAAGTTCTATCTGCTCTTCGGCATCAGCAAGGTCAAGTCGGCGGCAGTGACAGCCTTTCGCTCCAGCTGTCGTCATCCCACAGATAAGTGGCTGGGGAATGAGAGGGTTACCCAACCACTGCCCGCTGATCGCGAGCGCTTGTCGCTCCCCTCGCTGGAGGTCATTACGGACGCCCTACTCGAGATCATGGAGGCCTGCATGCGCGACGTTCCGGACTGCGAGTGGCTGCACACCTGGACCTCCTTGGCCCGCAGCTTCGCCTTCTGCTACAATCCTGCCCTGCAGCCGAGGGCGCTGATAGTCTACGGATGCATCAGCAAGAGCGTGACCGACCATGAGGTGAAGCAGTTGCTGCGCATCCTGGTCAAGGCCCTGGAATCGTTCAACGATCTGATCCTGATCGAGGCCCTGGTCATGTGCTTGACGCGAATTCAACCGCTGCTGCGCCCCGAGTCGCCCATCCATCGGGCTCTCTTTTGGGTGGCCATTTCGGTGCTGCAGTTGGACGAGATTACCCTGTACGGGGCCGGCTTGGCCCTGCTCGAACAGAACCTACACACCCTCAAGTCGCAGGGCTGCTTTGACAAGAAGGAGACCATAGCGGAGGTGATGATGAAGACTCGCGAAAAGCTAGAGTGGCACTTCAAGCAGCTGGATCACGCCGTGGGCCTGTCCTTCCGCAGCAATTTCCATTTTGCCCTGGTGGGGCATCTGATTAAGGTAAGTGGTGGCAGGTTTATTTTCATAACGAAATATTAAAGATGTCTTTATCAGGGCTTCCGTCACCCCACTCCCACCACTGTTTCCCGCACCTCTCGAGTGCTCACCATGCTCCTGGGCATCATAGCTAAGCCGCTGCATCGGGACAAGTTTGAGGTCACCCCGGACAGTGTGGCCTATCTGACAGCTCTGGTGGCTGTTTCCGAGGAAGTCCGCTCCCGCTGCCACGTGAAGCATGCCCTGCCCCGCTGGCCAGCAGAATTGAGCGGCAGTGTGGAGAACGGCGAAGCGTCCAACGGAGGAGTGCAGGCCGTAAGCTCGGGAGTTTTATATTAGCTGTAAGACATAAGCTAAATATTAAAATTCCTTCAGATTGGCCAGCCCCTTTCGCGTCGGCAGAAGAGTTGGGACATTCTCGACCAGTCCGCCTTGCAGTTTGCCCGACAGCACAAGGTTCCCACTCTTCAGGTAAGCTCTTAGGATAAACCGAGCTGAGCTGAGCGGAGCTGAGCCTTGTTTCCCACTTGTTCGAAATTCGCTGTACAAAAGTTGTTATAACCATCTGCTATAGTAACTTTTGGCTATCTATTTGAGTTTATATATCCCAGCCTATATACTCCACCTACTGTGTAATATCGACTACCTATTGAGATCAGCCTATGCATAACTAATAATCGTTCAATGACTTTTCTTTTCTCTTTTTATGTTTGATTTGAATTTGAAATGAAAACCTTACAAACATATGTCACAATGTATACTCGTAAAACATCTGCCTGCCGACTCTTACATCTAATTGGTGCTTGTAACTCCTCCATATTAACTAAATGTCCTATGAACTACATATAAACTATATAAACTATAATCTGTAATTTCTACTACAACTACTACGCATGAATATTGTCATTTGATTTACGTTTGATTTGGTTATCGAATCCCGCTAAAACTACAACTCCGACATCAACACTGTGCCAAACAACAACCACGACACCACGAACATACCATATCAAACATCCGTAGAACGCGCGAGTTCTGTTCAAGACTCAACGCTCTTTCTCGGTGCCGACGACCAAAGATCCGAACAATGCAACCGGCATTGAAGAACGTCAGGTACTGCTCTACAAAACTTATCTCTCTTAGCTAAGACTAACCCCACCCCACTGCCCCCACTAATTACTAATTCCAAGTTCCAACAAGTTCGCCACTAAAACGTAGTCTAGGCTAACATCGATGTCGCGCTCGCTTGGTTACTCTGCATGGCACCTGCCCTCAAGCGCATCTCGCATTTCTCGTAGATCTTTCATCTCCACTAGCGGTTTTCAGTCCATATCTATATGTATTTGAACTCTTTCAATATAATTTACCTAATCAATTTACAAATGTGTTTAAACAGGAACGCGGCTCGCGTTCTTCGGTGTCCAACGAGTCCAATGTGCTGCTCGATCCCGAAGTTCTGCCTGATTTATCGATACAGGCGCTCGTGCTGACTGTTCTGGCCACCTTGGTCAAGTACTCGTCGGATGAGGGCGAAACGCGTGTCCTGTATCAGTATTTGGCCGAGGGTTCGGTGGTCTTTCCCAAGGTGTTTCCAGTCATGTGAGTAGGATTCATATTTTAGCTTAAATTTAAATTAATTATTCAATTACATCCTCAAGCCACTCCCTGCTGGACCAGAAGATCAACAATATTCTGTCAGTGTCACACGACCAGGTGGTGCTCAACTCTGTGCAGAACATTATACAAAACATGCTGGCCAGTGAGGATCCCTCCCAGCAGCAGTTGCACTTCCTGCAGAGCTGTGGATTTGGCGGACTCTGGCGTTTTGCTGGGCCTTTCACCAAGGTGGGTTTTTTAATAAATATTTTTCATAAGTCATCATAACAATTCATAAATAAAATCTAAAATTTGCAGTACAACATGATGGGTGAATCTTCGGAATTATTCGTCAACTGTTTGGAGGCAATGGTAGAGACTTGCTTGCCTGGCGATGAATCGGCGCCGGTGCCACCTTCCCCGCGACCTTACAACCTGAGTTCCAGCCTGAGCAGCCTGACCTTGGGCTCGCCCACGGACAAGGGTAAGTTGATGTGGTGGTAGTTAATGCGTAGACCCTAGACCCCATAATATGGCATTGCTTAACCTTAGAGCATTTACTCAATCTCAGTCGAATGATCACGGAATTGTACAAACTTAATCTTTCTTTATATATCATACCAATTGCGTTATATAGCATTCTCATCGGAATCATTAGACTTTTATGACAATTGCCCGGGCAGCGTCAGTAGCCTGCGGCGCGCCTCACACAGCAAATCACGCGCCAAACATCGAATTAACGACAGTCCATCACATTGAACGATCCCCAACTAAAGACAAATTAATATAAAATATATAAAACAGCTAAAACTGCAACTAAAGCCAAACAAAAGACAATTGAAAAGCTGGGGGACAGCAGCACAACATCAAGATTGGAACCAAATATGTATTTTGTAGTTATCTAAGCCCTTCAAAACGACAAAACTAATCAGTATCCCAAAACTCAAATCGATTGATTTTAGTTACCAAAATTAACTATGCATATTGTTAAACGCAAACCGAAAACTAAAAAGAACAATTACCACAAAACAAAGCACTTAATCGTACACGTATTAGCGAATTGATATTCTAAACTTTGAGAATCGTATTTACAATGTACCTGGTACCTTGAAGCATTTACAACATATTCTCGATACTATGTATATGTGTGAATTAAATGCACCCTAAGTAGTGTATTGTAGTAGTGTTGCTCATATATATGTATTTGTTCAATGCTTACACATTTCCTTTACAAGCGATGTTGAACAAATTTAAGAAAAAGAAAGTAAAACAAAGAGCAAAGAGTTTCATAATAATTGGTAAAAGGAACTTGGAAATGCAAAATTGTAAAAGAAAAAATGTGAAAAAAATATTCATATATTTATAAAATGCATGCAATTAGGAAGGAAAGAAAATATTTATATTTTGGAATTGCGATATATAAGAGATAAATTGACATTCTGTTTGATATATCTCAGAAATTTGAGAGTCCAATGCAGCCTGTGTTTGCTTGGTTTGAAATATCCATAATGTCGATATATATGAAACTACGATTATTCCGATTTGATAGCTAAGTCATATCGGACTCTTCCTCTTTAAATACATCCTAAATGCAAATAATTTAACAAAACAATTCGTTTCCCAGTAGCTTCTCGGATTAGATTAGAACCCACAGAGACACATACAGAAAATATATCAAAATTTCTTTATTTTTGCACAAGCAACATAATTTTTTATACACCAACCATTAGATAATTTAGCTAAGATAATTAGTAGACTGCTTCACCGCTTTGTGTCCCAGACTTTTAATTTCCCACCCAATTACTCCTTTCCCCCGATGTGTTTATGCAACTTTTGTCTTACTTTCAGCTGCATGAATAACAACAACAAACCCACGCACTAGACGTACCACACTAATCGCAAAAGTAATGCGTTTCCTAAATCTGTTTAAAAAGTGCTTTTAGAGACAGTGAAACCCCCCACAGAGAGTCGTACAAAGTCATAGAGTATATAAATATCTATATTGGTAATTGTATCTATAGAATGTCCAGCAGAGCGAGCAGAGGATGCGAACGCTAAGATCGATTAATGTAAAAAGTGAATGTATATATGTGTATGTGTAGAGAGAAGGCGATCGAGGAGGATGCTGCAGGCCGAAGGTTAAAGACAGGACCGCAGAAGAGGATATCGAACGAAATATTTTTTAACGAATAACGATTGTACATTTTAAAGATTGTAATCCGCCATTAATAGTAAGCACTTACGTACACCAAGTCCACCAGTTCCTGAGCAGATGACGGCCACGCCAAGCGGAGTTAACCCAGAGAGCAAGCACAACGCATGAACAAATGTATTACTGAGATCAAACTATCGAACAGAGGAATAACCTAAAGCTTTAAGAAGGCGGCATGCCTCATTGATTTGTATTATAAAATAATCTCCCCCGGTATCAGATGGCATTTATTTTTCTTATAATTATTTTTTTTTGTATCATCTTCATTCTGATTTTACTAATTTATTTCATTAACTCATATCCTCCAAGAAAATTCTAAAACACCAAAAACCAAACGAGGAATCCTCTATTATTGTTAAGCTGAAATACGACACAAAGTCCGCTTTAAATATAGTTTAAGTTTAGGCACCATCCAACAAGTTTTAAATCGAAATAGAGTTGATAAGCGAACAGAAACGAAAATTCAGAGATTACGAATGTTACACATATGTACCTCTTATTAAGAAAAAAGCAACAAATAAGTACGTTACACTTACTTTCTAGCACAAGAGTTTTTTAACCGTATTAGACAAGAACAATTTTTTTGAAATTAACAACTAGAGGAGCGATACCTAACCAACCAGTTACTTTGCATTATTAATCTAAATGTATATGTGTGTGTTGCTAAATGTGTATTAAACGAATATATGTATCTTTGTATATTAGAGCCATTTGAAGATATTTATGAAGCGTTAATGTCTTAAAAATTATCAATGTACAAGAATATCGAACAAATTAATATACTTTCAATAAAAATGTTTACATAAATCGAAGCTTATGCTGGTCGTTTAATTGGGATTGGATTTAAAGATCAATTAAATCGATCTGTTTAGACAAACTATGTTTATGTTTATGGGATTTTTATATCCTTGATTTATTATATACATTTCAGAAATTTAGATTAAGAATGCAAACCAACACAAAAAGATTGAAATGATTCATCATCAGCAAAAGTTGATCCCCCTTTTGAAATGTTGTTTTCCTTCCTTGCAATTTAAATCTTTGTTTTTGCATATGGCTGCCTTCCTCCAGTCATCCCCAGAGACCCATATCAAAACAGTTGCACCGCCGATGATCTCAGAAAACTCCCCCACGACGAATACGAAAACTGGAAACGAAATGTACGAAATCAGTGCCATCAGATGTCAACAATGTCGTCGCTGGTGCCGTTCCTGGGTTCTGTTTGTTAACTTCTCGATTTCATGGATGCGATTGCAGCGACCCTTGGGCCTCGAACCCAGACCCTAACCTGGCTCACTCACTCACCCTCGGGCAGGTGGATTTCGTCAATGGGCCAATCCCAAAAACCCAGAACCCCAGAACACCAGACTCGCCAAATGCGCCAAACAAGTGTCACAGCTGACCGAGCCGAGCCGAGACCGGGAGCAGCAGGAGTGAGGCACAATCCCAATACTTGTGGGAAAATGCCTCCAGTCAACTTTCTCACGATGCACATCCCAGAGCACCGGCTGCCAGTTGCTAGCTGCTTGCTGGTTGCCTGGGTGGTGTGGTGCCCGTTGTGGTGGTGGTTGCTTGCCGCTCCGTGTCCGCAAGTGTAACGCAATGTCGCGCCAAAGAGGAAATGAGGTCTGTGTGACTGTGCGCCAAAAGGGAAGAGCCAGACACTGAGAGAAAACT